>CM070828.1:5222841-5342841 GCA_036326025.1 Chrosomus eos
ATGTGTAATGTGACACTTCACAGGCTCTGGAGGTGAACAAGAATCTGAACTGCAACACTGAGATCTTAATGGAGTCTGTGGAGCAACTGAAAGAAATCAGCACTCAAAAGAAAGGTCTTCTGTATGGAGTGCCGATCAGCATCAAGGACAACGTTGGATATAAGGTAAATATATGAACAGAGGATTATGCAGGTGAAGAGAGGTGGCTTCCTGTTTGTGGTGTATGTAACTTCCTGTTTGCGTGTGCAGGGTCATGATTCTTCATGTGGTGTTGTGGGTAAGTTGGATCAGCCTGCGGTCATGGACAGTGTGGTGGTTACAGTGCTAAAGAAACAGGGCGCCATCCCGTTCGTCAAGACCAACATACCACAAGGCCTTCTCAAGTGAGTAAACACTGCACATCATTCCTGTGGGGAACCCTGGTGATATCAGATGATATGCAGGGAAAGACGAGCCTTGGGAATGAGTCTTAAAGGGATACTCCACTTTTTTTGGAAATAGGCTCATTTTACAACTCCCCCAGAGTTAAACAGTTGAGTTTTACCGTTTTCGAATCCATTCAGCCGATTTTCTGATATTTAGAAGAATATCAGTAACCAGACAGTTTCTGGTCCCATTGACTCCCATAGTAGGAATAAAAATATATACTATGGGAGTCAATGGGACCAGAAACTGTCTGGTTGCTGATATTCTTCTAAATCTCAGAAAATCGGCTGAATGGATTCAAAAATGGTAAAACTCAACTGTTTAACCCTGAGGGAGTTGTAAAATGAGCCTATTTCCAAAAAAAGTGGAGTATCCCTTTAAGCCAATGAGAGAGTATGAAGAAACCGTGCAGTTAGCAGCTCTTTTACTGGAGCTTAGACAATAAAGTTAAAGGATTAGTTCACTTTTAGAAAAACTTTTGCTGATATTTACTCACCCCCATGTCATTCAAGATGTCCATGTCTTTCTTTCTTCAGTCGAAAAGAAATTAAGGTTTTTGATGAAAGCATTCCAGGATTTTTCTCCATATAATGGACTTCATTGGGGACCAAACGGTTCAAGGTCCAAATGACAGTTTCAGTGCAGCTTCAAAGGGCTTTAAACGACACCAGACGATGAATAAGGGTCTTATCTAGCGAAACGATCGGTCAGTTCAAAAATAAATAAAAAAGTTGAAGTTTTATAAGCACAAATGCTCGCCTTGCTCTGTTCTGTGATGCGCGTTCGTGACCTTTTCAACGTGACGTCACATGAACGCGTCGCACATCACAGAACAGAGCACGTTTCGCAAGATAAGACCCTTATTCATCGTCTGGTGTCGTTTAAAGCCCTTTGAAGCTGCACTGAAACTGTCATTTGGACCTTGAACCGTTTGGGTCCCATTGAAGTCCATTATAAGGAAAAAAATCCTGGAATGTTTTCATCAAAAACCTTAATTTCTTTTCGACTGAAGAAAGAAAGACATGGACATCTTGGATGACATGGGGGTGAGTAAATTATCAGCAAAAGTTTTTTTTAAAGTGAACTAATCCTTTAATTCATATTTTTCTGACATTATTAATGACAATTAAGCACCTTTATCCTCCAGTTGTTAATGTGAAAATTTTTTTTTAGGGCTGTCAGTTAAACGCGTTATCAACGGCGTTAACGCAAACCCATTTTAACGGCGTCAATTTTTATATCGCGCGATTAACAGTCTTTTTGACCTAGCAAACTTTGTAGTTGTCTTTCACATGCTTTTGCAACAGGACACGGCATGCGCGCGCTGCGCTATGAAACCCATTCATTTCAATGGCTTGCGCCGCGCGACCAAAGCGCAAGCGGATCTAGACCGTAAACAAAACAACAGGCACGACGCACACACTCGTTTGGGCTTGCGAGCCGGCCAAATAGTTAACCTTTTGAGTGGATGACGAATGACGAGACGCCGAAATGGATGCCAATAAGATTCTGAATGTAAAGTTTACTTTTAAAAAGTTGCCAAATGGTTCCATTGACTAGACCAAAGTGATCTGTGTGTTTTGTCGTTGTGAACTGAGCTATCATCATCGCAGCACGTCCAGTCTGAAATACCGCTTGATGATGGCCAAGCACACACACACACACACACACACACACACACACACACACACACACACACACACACACACACAGCTGATGCGAATTCTCCGCCCCCTCGTCAATATCAGGACCTCGTCAGTATTTATTTCACCTTTTTATTGATGGACAGTGTTACATTGGGTGCTTCTCAATATCCCTCCTCGTCTCCTCGCTCCTCTGTCCTCCATCCTATAACCCGGAAACTGATCGAGCTCAGCCATCTTGAAGGACATCTCAATTCTCTAATTGCACACCGAGGAGGCGAGGATCGAGGAGTGAGGAGGCTTCCAGAGGAGTCATGAGCGAGGATACACAGGTGTATCCTATGCGGAAGAGTTTTATCGACTAAACGTGACGCACGCATCAATTCTCCTCCCCCTTCACATCTGTCGCAATCATTTGAATTTATACTTTACCCTTGCAGTTTATATAAACCACACATCTCACATATTTCAATAGGATAGCTTGCTTTATTGTTATTTATTATGAATTTCTTAAATAAACAAACTTCAACAACATAAGGGCAGATCCTTTTAGCGCTGCTGATGACGCTGTGAAGTGACGCTCGAGTGATCAAGTATTCCAATGTATAAAAAAGCTTTCATTAGATTCCTCCGTCCTCCTTTTCTTTTCCTTGCAGCCTTCCCTCGCGTCCTACAGGGGGTGGAGCTGAGACGCGAGGAAAGGAAACGAGGATGCACAAATAAGAAATGAGAAGCACCCATTGTGTGAGATTATTTGCTCTAAGTGAGAATTTTTGTGTGAATTTGAACACAGTATATGCCAATGTTGTTTTCAATAAAAACATTTGCACAAAGCAAGCCAATCCACTTTACCATGTTGATGAGCATTAAAATGAGAAAAAAATAATGGGACAAAAAGAAATCAAGAGACATTTAGAATAGATAAAAATGTGCGATTAATCGCGAGTTAACTATGACATTAATGCGATTAATCGCGATTAAATATTTTAATCGTTTGACAGCACTAAACATTTTTTTACAATGGGAACATTTTTTATATATTATTTCAGTTGTAAAGTACAGTTGTAAGTTTAAAATGTCAGTGATTGTTGTAGTGAATTTAATTTTTCTCTTTTTAATAAAATACAAATAAAACATTGTGTGGATTTGGGGAGAAATGTGCATGTTACAACATTGTCACAATGCAAAAAATAATATTAAAGACTAGGTTTTTTTTTCATTCTTTAATTTTTTCTTAATGAAGAAGGTAATTTCTCATTTTTATTTTCATTCTGCAGTGACCTTTCTTCATGAAATTCACCTTCTCACCTCACAAAGCAATTTATTTGATACTATTTTCTAAAGAACAGAGACTTGCATTTTAAGAAAAAATGTATGAATGAAAAAAAACTCATCTTTAGGACTAGGAGCATTATTATTTTATTATTATTTTTGAGTTGTGACATGCAAGCCCTCTGTTCAGCCTTTTTTTCCTAAAGCTAGTATGCTGTTTCTAAAAGGACTAGTCTAATATACTAGTACTTCATTTCTCTCCTGCAGAACTCACTATTCATAACAGAGAATTTACAAAAGAGCTCTTCAAATCACTGATCTTTTTAGCATCTGTTAAAAATATGGCATTATGGGAAATGTATGATATGTAAGGCTTAACTTATCCTGAACCATGATTTTCAAAATAAGACCTTTGTACTGAAATACAAATTCAAGAGTGGTTTAAATTCAGTCATAAACACCTGGGGCTCCACAATCATTAAACATTTTATGAGAGTTGAAATTAGACAAAAGGTCAAGGTTCAGGGGTCAGCTAGACTAGTACAGAAACTAGAGTAGAAGTGAGAATGTTGTTTCTTGAAGGTTGTGATGGTCTGAGGTTGAAAGCTTGTTCTACCGCAGAGGAACTGAGAGAGGGACAGTTCTGGAAAGCGATTTTGTACCTTTGTATCCATTGAGATTTTTCGATTAGTTCAATTGTAAGGTTTAACGATACCCTCATATCACGATACAATATTATTGCGATACTCCAAGACATAAGGTAAAAGGTTAACAAAAAAATTAACTGTTGATTAAAATGCTAAATGTGGTTATACATTGGGGGTGTAAATGAATAGGCTTGTTGGTGCTGATAACCCAATGCACAGGACAATAGTGACACCAGAATAAAAATATTCATGATTCTGAAGCTGATTATTTTAGACGAATATGCTTGCTCGCTGTCACTGACTAGATATATCAAAAATAATACTTTTTACTGGTAACATAACACATTTGGCATTATCAGGACCCACACATGTTCCCCCATTGCATTATTACACATTATATTCAACATTATATATAGTAGTTTAATGTAGTACTGACACTAAAACTAAAAAAAATTCTCACAAAGTAATTCACATAGATTGTCACTATCCACGATACATATTGTTGCATTTTTGTATTGCGATATATTGTGACACGATATACAGTGCTTCGCATAAGTGAACACACCCATGCTAAAGTTGACTAAAAAGAGGAATAAAAAAATTATCTTTTGGAAATTGATCTTAATGCCTTAATTAAAAAAATGAGGAAAAATCCAACATTTAAGGACACCAATTTTCTTTTTGAATGAATAATGTATCGTAAATAAATAAATGTTCTTCCTTAAAATACAGGGGGCATATGTCAGGACACCCCTATGTTAAATTCCCATAGAGGCAGTCAGATTTTTATTTTTAAAGGCCGGTTATTTCATGGTAATTAAAATCTCCCCACATCATCACACACCGTTCACCATACCTAGAGATTGGCATGCTTTGTTTTCAGTTAGCCTAATAATTGGTTTGATTTGCATTGAGAGATGATCTTATGGAAAGTTCCCCATGCCGATCTCTAGGTATTGGAAACGGTGTGTGATGATGCGGGGAGATTTTAATTACAAAGGCCAAGAGAACTTTATCGGGATGCATAGTATCCTGGATCCATGAAATAACTGGCCTTTAAAATTAAAAATATGCCTGCCTCTATGGGAATTTAACATAGGGGTGTCCTGACTTATGCCCCCGTGGAAGAACATTTATTTATTTACAATACATTTTTCATTCACAAATAAATTGGTGTCCTTAAAGGTTGGATTTTTCCTCATTTTTTTAATTAAGGCATTAAGATCAATTTCCAAAATATGTTGGGTTTTTTTTATTCCTCTTTTTAGTCAACTTTAGCATGGGTGTGTTCACTGCTAAGCATTGTATTGTTACAGCCATATTCAATTGTAACCAACCCAACACCTCTGTATTTGTATCCGCTGTAGTTATGACTGCAGTAACCCCATTTATGGGCAAACCTTGAACCCCTGCAACCTCCAGAAGACGTGTGGCGGTTCGTCTGGAGGAGAGTGCGCTCTGATCGGAGGAGGCGGATCTATCCTGGGCTTTGGCACTGATATTGGAGGGAGCATTCGTATCCCATCAGCCTTCTGTGGGATTTGTGGATTTAAGCCCACATCGAAGAGGCTAAGGTTCGTATGTGTCTTTGGTCACATTTGTGTGAGGAGACTGTATATGATGAGGAAAAGTTTTATTTTCACAGTAGTTCTTGCTACAGTAAATGACAACAAAGCTGTTAAAGATTCTGTCAGACAAATAAGTGTTTTATAAAATGCCTTTTGCCACCATGGTAAATTAACGTATGTTGAGATTTTGCTATTGTGGTGTTTCAGACTTTAACAGAACACTCTCCATGCGGTGTACAACTCACATCTCAAACTTTATTCTTCTTCATCATCTTATTTAACACAATTCCTCACTAGAGCCCCTAATTGTGCAGTTCCACATTAATGTGTTATAGTTAACAATTACTATGAATAGAACATCAAGTATTGTGTGCTTCTCAACACAACATCTCCCCCGTTACTCATACTCAAACAGAATTACTACTCTTTTAAGATCATTACCTCATTCAAATCTTTTTTACTCAAACAACAACTTATCTAAAAGAAGCATATTCATATAACTTCTTATGCAATCAAACAACAGTCTGTTTCAAATAGGCATTTCAATGGAGCATAAGGAAAGTTTCTGGCACACTTTTATCCTTTTAACATAACACAGAATAAATTCAGGATTCAGTGTACATTCGATTGTTGTTTTTTTAGGGCAGCGGTCCGAGTTCAGAGTGGCTGTCTATGGGCATGCACAAACATGTCCTTAAAACAACCCTTAACGTTCGTTTTCAAAACTGTGCAACTCACCGAGTGGTTAGTGGTGTAATAGGAACAATCAAACGATTCCCTTTGAAAATCAATGGAGATTGATCCTGCCAGTTCATGTCTGACCGGGAAGTATGGACGTAAGTCACTTAAGACAGACTTTTGCAGTTTAGGCCAACCTGTCTGAATTGTCTGACGTAACTGAGGGTGCTTTCACATCTGTAGTTCGGTTCATTTGGTCCGGACCAAGGGTGAAAAATGATGTGTTTTGGTTTTGTTGTTTCACACCACGCTGATTGCTCTGGTCCAAATTAGTTGATTAGTTGATGAAACGAACCAAAATGCAGTCACGTGACAACATCCATATCACTCGTTGGCCAGATCTGTCTTGAACATATTTCCACCACTGCTTTTCGATTGGTCAGAATTAACGTGAGGGAAAATTCCAACAGAACTCACAGAAGTAAACAAAGAGGAGGAAAATGTATCACAATGTATGTTCAGAATCAGCACGAGCTTAATCCATTCGCAAATCCCCTCATAAACAACAAAGTCTAGACGCGATATAAATAAGAGATTCCCTGTGCAGTGCGGACAACTTCAGTGTTCATGATGAGAGTTTTATTGAGAGTGCAGAACGCGGTGAGTCATGGCTTAAAGGGAGCGCTATTGACAATCTAAATAATAGTTTTGTTTGACTACGGCAGCTGGTTTAGTCCAAAAATGCGCAGTTCTTGGCAGTTGGGTCTGTTCGAGGTCGCATCACGTTCTCACCACAAACGAAGCGCTCCAGAGTTCGCTTGAAAGTGTACCTAGTTTGGTCCGCTTTTGGTGCGCACCCGAGTGCGATTTCTGCATTCACACCTGCCCAAATGAACCACACCAAGGGGGAAAACGAACTCTAGTGCGATTCAACCGAACTAAATGAGGCAGGTTTTAAAGCACCCTGAGACCATTCTGGACAGTCCTCGAATTCAGCTTTAAAGTCCACTAGCGGCAACGCAGTCAGAAGGGGCTGAATTTCTGCGATTTCAGAAATGAAATCCTGTTCAATGGATACAGTGGTGTCTGTGTGGCTCAATGGCATACGGGAGAGACAATCCGCCACACAGTTTTTACTACCTGGACAGTACTGTACATCATACACACAGGAGCCTAGCAGACCAACGAGCTTCTCTCATGCCTGCTCTATTCAAGCCCTTTGTAGAGAGAAGCGTAGTCAGGTGAAACGATGAGGTTCAGGTGAGGTCAGATGAGTGAAACGATGTCCCATACATACGTTCTCCACGTTTCTACCGCCCGTAGACATTCTCTGGTTATAGTTAACATTTACTATGAATAGAACATCAAGTATTGAATGCTTCTCAACTCAACAGCTGTGTTTAAACAGTAACCGGGTTGATGGTTCTTGATTTTGGGCCATTACTAGCCTTGTGCTCAAGGTCATGACACTGCAAGGTGTTTATTAGAAATTAATTGAAGCCCAAATTGCCATATTGTTTACTATAGAAAGTCAAGGTAACAGAGTTGATAATTTAAGAGACAAATCTAACAACATTTGAAAAAACATGTTAACACGTTTACAGCTTTACAGGTGTCATTGTGGTGTGATGTCATAATTTTTTTTTGTGTAAATTATATTATATTAAGAACACATAATATCATAATCAAGAGTATGATTATGGTTTATTAAGGGATAGTTATAATGGCAACAGGGTGGATGCATAACAAAGGAAAACTACTTCAAGTATTTTGAATAATGCATTATATCTATTAATATCTAAAAAAAATACAAAAAGAAAGAAAAAATATTAGAATTTGCTTGCATAGTTTTTACATAATTAAAATAAGCGTATTTACTAATATAAAAAGGGGAATTTGGTAACATAGGGCTAAATGCCTATAATAAATATCTGTAAATAAAGCGTTTATATATTAAAAGGGACACAAAAGTCACAGTAAATGTGCTCAATTTCTGTAAATATTGTCATGATGCACAAACATTTCTTTAATCATAATAGAATTTCTTTCTTTTGATTTTAGATTGACATTTTTTTGTGAGATTCACCTGTAGCTCTTGTCGTTTGCTGAGATGTTGTGGATATAATCTACTTGTTTTTTCTTGTTCTTTGATTTGCTTTATATTTTATAAAAAGGGGATTTTGGTAACACGGGGCTAAATGCCTATAATAACATATCTGTAAATAAAAACGTTTATATTTTAAAGGGACACAAAAGTCATGAAAAATATTCATAATTCTGAAGCTGAAAAAACAGAATTATTTTAGACGAATATGCTTGCACTCTATCACTGACTAGATGTATCAAAAATAAAACTTTTGACTGGTAACGTCAGACATTTGGCATTGGTAAATGTGCTCAATTTCTGTAAATATTGTCATAATGCACAAACATTTCTTTCATCATAATAGAATTTCTTATTTCTTTCTTTTGATTTTAGATTGACCTTTTTTTGTGAGATTCACCTGTAGCTCTTTTGCTATGTTGCTATGTTATGTTGTGCATAATATAATCTACTTGTTTTTTCTTGTTCTTTGATTTGCTTTATTTTTTATATCACCCTTGTTTAGTGGTCAAGGAATCAGTTCTTGTGTCAGAGGCCAGAAGTCAGGTAAGATCAGGTTCATCAAACTGCTCATCTAGTTTTGAGCTGTAAACAAACTGAAATATAAGACATAATCTATGTGCTGGATTACAGTGCTGTCCTCTCTTGGCCCTTTGGCCAGAGACGTGGAGAGCGTGGCTCTGTGTATGCGGGCACTGCTTTGCCAAGATATGTTCACATTGGATCCCAATGTTCCTCCCATCCCATTCAACCAAAAGGTCCTGTATAAATATAGCACATCAAATGTTCATTTATAGGTGAAATGCAGAATCTATGATACTTTCCTCTAATGAAACAGGTGTATGAGAGCTCAGAGCCCCTGAGGATTGGTTATTATGAGAACGATGGTTTCCTGCAGCCGTCTCCAAGCATGGCCAGGGCCTTCAGGGAGACTAAAGCCCTGCTGGAGAGAGCAGGTCACACGGTACACAACTACACCACATTACACATTAATAGCTGTTATATTAGCCATCGGCAGTTTGTTGGCAAGCAACGGATATGCTTTTCAAACCATTAACACCAAAAAAATAGTGTATTTGTAAAATACAGATCACCTATTATTTACTGGATGTAACATCACAGTCTGAATGGCTTTTAAAGGAACACTCCGACTTTTTGGGACTTTAGCTTATTGGACTTTAGCTTATTCGGACATTAGCCGACATGACCGTGGTGAGGAACAGAGAGTTCGTTCAGAGTTGGAGTAATAGAGTCAGCAATTACTAAGAGCCATTCCACCGAATGGTTGACATTTGCTTGTTGTAACTCTCAAAATTAAGCTTTTTTAGACACTGAATCTAATACTACACATTTAATTATTCAAAATGTGTATTGGTCAATCTCAGGCAACTTTTTTTTTTTTTACAAGGTTTACACAGATGGACGCATATTTTCTCAGTCCTGTTACCGAAACTCATGTGCCATTTAAAAAGCATGTTTAAAAGCATGTCAATTAATTCCTTTGTTTTCCCCACAAGAAAGTGTTTGTTTTAAAGAAATTGTTGGTTATATGTGCAAATAATTGATATTAAGTGAAATAAAATCACTATATATTAAGGCAAGGTGTATTTTAATAAAAAACACAAAGCCATTTTATCATTTTAAAGAAGACCGAAGACCTCAAGTTTATAATTGTTTTAATAATTTAATTTATTAAACTATTGTATAAATGATGGACCAAACAAAACTGATAAAAATACTGGTTTAACTTTTTTTTTAGAAAAAAGAAAAAAATAGTAACAGGAATGCCCATTTTGTAACAGGAATGAGCGTCCATATGTGTGTGTATTGGAGAGAGTGTGCATGACTGTGTGTGCATAAGATTTCTGTGTTGAAGTGATGTACTATGTGCTAGTTGTACTTCACAGAGAAGGAGGTGGAAAGAGAAAGAAGGAGAGAGAGAAGAAGAGAGATGGAGGGAGAAAGAGGGAAGTTAAGACAAAAAAGGGGGGAAAGAGAGGGTTGGGGGTGTGTTTCGCTCCTTCCATTGCAATATGCCATAGGTGGGTGTTTCTGGCACCTGCATAGTATGAGTTTTCTCCATTTTCTACAAAAAATAAGAAAGACAAAGACACAACGTTTAAGTTACCTCGTGGTGGACTGGCTCCTGGAAGTATGGTGTTCACATTGTAAAACTAATGCTAATGTTTACAATATAAGTAATTGCAACCTTAAAAATCATAATTAGTGAATAGTATTTTATAAACTAATTGTTACGTGTGGGTTGTGGGAAATGGAGCGAGGACTCAAGTGCAGAGGAGAAGTAGTGTTTAATTAAGTAAAACATAAAACAAACAAAACAAAGAAATCCAGATCTCATGAACTAATTACAGAATCCAGGAACATGGCACGGCAGGCACAGAACAAACACAACTCAAAACTCAGGTAACATTTAACAACGAACGAGCACCGGACAGCAAACACAGGGAGACTAAATAGGAAGGCAAACAATGAGGGAAACGAGGGAAAGCAGGTGGGACAAATAAACCAATAACGAGGTAACAAGATGGGAGGGGCTAGAACATCGACAAGAGCAAATGGCACACAGAAATCACATGATAGCCATGTGCTCACAACCAACAAGACCATAACATAACAGAAGACCAGGCATGTCACAGCTCTGTCACAAAACCAAGAATAACCAGAACTGTAGTGACAGAACCGTGACACTACCTCCCCTCTAAAGGAACGCCACCTGGCGTTCCTAAAGAGAGACATAAAACGAGACAGGGACACCAGATAGACACAAACCAACACCACAACAGACGAAACCAAAAACAGATATCAAAAGTGAGGGAGCAAACAGGAAGCAAAAAATAAATAATTCACAAAAGTCCAAAAACTTGACCAGGGAGGGACGGGAGGGTTAAGCCAAGGACCCTCAAGCTTTTCAGGAGTCCTGACAAGGATCAAGGTGGACCAGGCTGTGCACGGTGGCCAAGATGAGCAGGCAGACCATCGGACTCCCAGGACAAAACAGACAGTCCATCGGGCGGCCACGGCGGAGACAACCCCTCGGGCGGCCACGGCGGAGACAACCCCTCGGGCGGCCACGGCGGAGACAACCCCTCGTGCGGCCACGGCGGAGACAACCCCTCGTGCGGCCACGGCGGAGACAACCCCTCGTGCGGCCACGGCGGAGACAACCCCTCGGGCGGCCACGGCGGAGACGCCCGCTCAGGAACAGTCTCTGGCTGGGCAGCGACGACATGAACCGACTCCGTCTGGGCAGACCTGACGTGAACCGTCTCTGGAACCGTAGACCTGACCAGAACAGATTCAGGCCTGATGGATGGTGCCGTCAGGGCGAGGTGCTTGGGTGGCGCCGTCAGGGCAAGGCGCTTGAGTGGCGCCGTCAAGGCGAGTAGCTTGGGCGGGGCCGTCAAGGCGAGCAGCTTGGGCGGGGCCGTCAAGGCGAGCAGCTTGGGCGGGGCCGTCAAGGCGAGCAGCTTGGGCGGGGCCGTCAAGGCGAGCAGCTTGGGCGGGGCCGTCAAGGCGAGCAGCTTGGGCGGGGCCGTCAAGGCGAGCAGCTTGGGCGGGGCCGTCAAGGCGAGCAGCTTGGGCGGGGCCGTCAAGGCGAGCAGCTTGGGCGGGGCCGTCAAGGCGAGCAGCTTGGGCGGGGCCGGCAAGGCGAGCAGCTTGGGCGGGGCCGGCAAGGCGAGCAGCTTGGGCGGGGCCGTCAAGGCGAGCAGCTTGGGCGGGGCCGGCAAGGCGAGCAGCTTGGGCGGGCCCGGCAAGGCCAAGCGCCTGGGTGGCGAGTCAGGGATGACAGTTACCTCCGGGATGGTCTCTGGGTTAGGAACCACCGGACCAGTTGTTGAGGAGGCCTTTCTTCTCCTCCGTCTCCGGACCACCGGACTCGGGACCACCGGCACTGGGACCACCGGCACTGGGACCCCCAAAAATGGTTCCTCCCGGACCACCGGGTTAGAGACCACTGAAGACGAGTCCTCCCGGACCACCAGGCTTGAGACCCCCGAACTTGGGTCCTCCTGGACCATTGAAGATGGGTTCTCCCATCTCACAGAACCAGGAGGATCTGTAAGACGTTCTAAGAGTCTAATGAACTCCTTAAACGAAAATTCCCCCCAGATCTCTCATAATCTCAAGAGGGATTGGGTCATCAAGGGCATGGTTAAAAAGATCCTTCAGAGCTGCATCACCAAGATTTAATCCCTCTGCCAGTACAGAAAATGTCTGGGCAAAGTCCCACACCTCTGCCTCCAGTTGCCGAAGAGAAATCAACTCCTTAAATCTCACCATCCGTTCATATGAAGGACATGACAATGGGAGAACAGGTGACCCCCTCGAACTCTTCCTCCGCTGAGTCCTCTTCATGGCTCGTTCGTTCTGTTACGTGTGGGTTGTGGGAAATGGAGCGAGGACTCAAGTGCAGAGGAGAAGTAGTGTTTAATTAAGTAAAACATAAAACAAACAAACAAAACAAAGAAATCCAGATCTCATGAACTAATTACAGAATCCAGGAACATGGCACGGCAGGCACAGAACAAACACAACTCAAAACTCAGGTAACATTTAACAACGAACGAGCACCGGACAGCAAACACAGGGAGACTAAATAGGAAGGCAAACAATGAGGGAAACGAGGGAAAGCAGGTGGGACAAATAAACCAATAACGAGGTAACAAGATGGGAGGGGCTAGAACATCGACAAGAGCAAATGGCACACAGAAATCACATGATAGCCATGTGCTCACAACCAACAAGACCATAACATAACAGAAGACCAGGCATGTCACAGCTCTGTCACAAAACCAAGAATAACCAGAACTGTAGTGACAGAACCGTGACACTAATATTTGCAGTATTAAATCAACAAAACAGAGGACTCTTCTCACTCCTGGTACTTTAACTCACTCCTGTTATTTTTCATATAAGCAACAGGACTGAAAGTAACAGGATTGAGTTTAAGCAAAAAGTTATCAAATACATGGCATATGGCCTCATAGCATACATGCTAATAGCACGAGGACACTGAGCAATTTCTAGTGACTTACCAACAGTTCATATTTTTAAAATAAACAAATAAAATCTAAGAAATAATTTAGGTAACAGGACAGTATGTTGAGATTGACCTTCTCAGTCATACTTACAATTTCATCAAATATACAGAAATAAAAATGAGAGGACTTACTTATGGTCTTCCCATTGCCTTCAGAAGTGAGTGAAAACCTGGGACACGACTAAAATTTGTATTTTATTTAAAATATTAGATAAAATATTTTTTCCTCATGGAAAAAACAAACATTTTAAAGCATAGATTGGATATAAAGTCACACAAAAATGCAAACAAATTAAGATTTCTGAAGGATTTTAATCATCATATTTCATTGAAATTTTTAGAGATAAGGAGTGGGGACATGCAGAAAATGCTATTTTTTGTGTTTTATGTAGTTTTTATTAATGTTTTTAATTATACATTTTAAATTTGTAGTTAGCTAAAAGGATAATTCCGGTATTTAGCACTTTGAGTCTATTTTCTAGTGTGTTTTGGATGAACTAGAGTGGTGGACACATAAATTTTGACGATGGGTCCTGTCTCGACTTTTTGACTCTTTTAGAATCGCCTCTGACCGCTTCAGAGTAGCTGTCTATGGGCATGGGCACCCAAAAAACTTTCATCCGATTAATCGAAGAAATAATCGTCAGATTATTTTATTATCAAAATAATCGTTAGTTGCCGTCCCAGTGGACCCAATACATCTGAGGTTTAAACCATAGACTGTAAAAAAATATGGACGTACTGTTCGTGACGTCACCCGTAGGTTTCTTAAGAGCATTTTTGAAGCCCAAAGTGGGTGGAGCCGGCCGACGCCATCTTGGCAGCGCGTCACTCCCGTATAAATGAAAATGGATAAAGAGGCGGATTACCTGAGGTGACGTGACGCTAACAGACAGCAGACAACGGCGAGTAGTGACAGCAGCGGTATACACCTGTCACTCGGTGTTAATTAGACAGAACTTTAAGGCTTAATATAATTTAAACAGATGAGTTATAAAAAAATTATTATAAAAAAAAGGGCAAAATTAGGGCAAAACCAATTTTTTGTACCAGGCTGTATATATATATTTTTCTGCTGTAAAGTTGGGCATATTAACATGGGGGTATTTGGGATTGACTCTCTTTTGCAGACGGTCTCTAGCAGCCAGTCGATGAATTTTAATATTTTAAGTCACTTCCGTGTTGGATTCAAGAGAGAGACTGGAAAGGTTGCCGTATAGTAAACACTATACATTATACAGAACATGTGTGATAATTTGAGATCTGCAGAGTTGAAAGGCATGTTTGGGGCCAGTTTCACAGAGATAGACTGACTATGGCTTAGATATAGTAGATAGTCAGACTTCAGATAGACATCTAAATCAGACCGCTGCACAAAGCACTTAAGACTCTGACTATCTTAAGTAGGACTATACAGCAATGCATTCTGGGTAAAATAAGATACTTTTCAAAACAAAAAAACATGGCGGATTGAGTAGATGAACTTTCATGATCTGACTAGATATATTTTAAATAATGTTAGACACTTTTTACTGGTCAGGTAACATAAGACATTTGGCATTATCAGGACCCACAAATATTCCCCTATTGCATTATTATACATTATATTCAACATTATATATAGTAGTTTAATGTAGTACTGACACTAAAACTCTAAAAACTTGATTTATACTTGATGCGATATATTGTGGCACGATATATTGTTACACCCCAAAAACCCTTTCCCATCAGCAAACCACAAATTATGAGCCATTTTCCCTTTTCTTTTGGCTGTTTGTAATGTAACTGTTACTGCTGGTTGCCAAGATAACAGAGTCTTAGACCTATTATTTTTACCTAAATTAAATTGTCAGTCTTTTATTTTTGTGAAACAGTCTAACTTGCATTAGACTAGTCTATGAGCAAATTTTAGACTTGTCTAACACTATAGACCGGTCTAAAATAGCTTTGTGAAACCCGCCCCTGATGTTCTGGTCTTGTGTGTTCAACTTTCAGCTTGTTCCTTTCCCACCTCGACGGCTCTACGAAGTCTTCCATGAGTTTGCTTTTAAAGGAGTCATGGCTGATGGAGGCGCTTCCCTCTCCAGTCATCTGTACGTCTGGTATCCGCACGTTCACATGTCATGATAGATATCCATTACACCTATTCCAGTGTGTCTGGCCTCATTAAAGACGCTGTCGTCACCTCTGATTCATAGTAATCACACATTATGTTTGTATTCATGTGTGATTTCAGGAAGTCAGGCCCCATTGACCCGTGTCTCTGGGATCAGGCCACCCTGTTGAGCATCCCAGGCTTCATCAAGAAGTTTCTCTCTGTTGTTCTGAAGCCTGTTGTGAGTTCTGGAAATGTTGTTTCTGTTTCTCATTTGCATCTAATTAAGCAATCTGTCATATTAAAGCTAATACGTTTTTAAACTGTTTTATGTTTGGATTATTTTCTCCAGTTTCCGCGGTTGTCTGCAAGCCTGAAAGCAACTGCTGGAATTGGGTAAGCTACAGACATTTTTTGTTTATATTAATTTGCACAATTTAATATAATTATGCCGATAAATCTTGTGTTCTTGAGTGTGGGGTTAGGGGTCAGTAAGATTTATTTGAATCAAATTAATACTTTTATTCAGCAAGGATGAATGAAATCGCTAAAGTGGCTGTAAAGACCTCTACATTTATCACAAACTGTGATTTTTTTTTTTTTAACTTTCTATGCATTAAACAATCCTGACAAAAAATGTATCATGTTTTCTACAATAATCTGAAGCAGCACAACTGTTTTCAACATTGATAATAATCAGAAATGTTTCTTGAGCAGCAAATCATCATATTATAGTGATTTCTGAAGGATCATGTGACACTGAAGACTGGAGTAATGATGCTGAAAATTCAGCTTTGATCACAGGAATAAATTACATTTTAACATATATTCATATAGAAAACAGTCATTTTAAATTCTAGTAATATTTCACAATAGAACTGAGCAGAACTGAAATGATACCATTCCTTTAATAGCTGTTTTTTTTCTTTTGCAAGGTCTGTAGCAGAATTATGGAGACATCATGTAAATATTGAGGTAGAATTTTTATTATTTTGATTTTATTATTAATATTTCGTGGTCTTCTACAACTATCATCAACATGACTGAGATTGTAGAAATGATTATCACAGTGTAATAGAGGCCTATGGTTCTCTCTTGACCTTGCTGGTGAACGTGATTTCACCAAGTACCACATGTTCCTGGATCAACATTGTTGTTGATCCTGGATCAACTTTCCAATCAACCAATCAGATTTGAGGGACAAGTTTACAGTTTATGTCAGGTTTAGGCTTAAAACCAGGGTGAAGTACTTAAACATTAGTGTCAGTCACCTTTCATTACCCTCTGATTTTAGGGAAAAGTTATGGGTAGGGGTAGGTTTAGGGGTAGGGATTGGGTAAGGACTACATTTTGGGACAGGAATGTTGATCCAGGATCAACAAAATATGTTGATCCAGGACCATGTCTTACTTGGCAAAATCACGGTGACCGGTCGTTGCTGTAGCACATTAAATCATGTGAAGCCTCACATTACAGTGTTGCTTCATTTTCTTTCCTGGAACCATTTCTAATCCCTGCTTGGAAACATTTAAATGCCATCCAGAAAAGAAAAAAAGATTATTATGTGTCCTCATTTCAGTGTATTATTAACGGGCTTGTGGAAAGTTACTTTTTAAAGTAATACAATATTGTGTTACTCCCTAAAAAAGTAACTAATTCCATTACTTAGTTACTTTTTATAGACAGTAATGTGTCACGTTACTTTTTCTCACCTGGGCTGGGTTTGCTTCTTTGTTTTTTTATAACAAAATAAAAAAAAAATCTATTCTTGGCAAATGTAAAAAAGCCCTTTCACACCAAAAGTGAAATGATTAAGCGTCAGACTGAAGGAAATGCAAATTCACGTCTGAACAGCGGCTCAAAGAAACCTTTATTTCTGGACCGCAGAAGAAGAAGAAAGTTCAACTCTTACTTCAGCAATAAAAACAGAAAAGAAACACACATATGATGCTTATGACGGAATACCACAATACTTAAAGGTATTTAGCAGTGATATTGTCAGGCTTTTCTATTTACAGTGAAGTAAGATAATTGCCTGCACAGTGCACGGAATATGATGCCATTATAATATAACAATAGAATATGTAACGATAAAGTTCACTGTGGTTTCATAAATTAATTAAAAACATAAAAAAGCTGATGAACATTTCTTTGTTCTTCATTTTCTAGAAGTAGAGTTTAAGAACTTTGCTGTATTGTTGTATAATTAATTGAGAAAATACACCGCCATCTCACTCCGACGAAAGTGACTTAAACACACATACCGTCGTAAACACGACTTCCCATCTCTTAAATACGAACTTCTGGAGAACTTGAACGCACCATAATCCCGATTTCACTTAAAGTAACACCAAGTAGTTTTTCAACCTTCATAATATATTTCCAAGACCCTTGTGATGGTACATCGACTTAAAATAAGTTAAATGACACGTCTGCCATCGCCTGACGGGGTCTGTATCGCTTTTACTGGCACTATGTAACTTCGGGTTTCGGGTAGGAACCCCTGCACAAAAAGAACTACAAAATTCGACTGCTTTACGTCAAGCGCTACAATAGTCATTATTCCGTTTTTCTTCGTTTCTGATGTCGCAATACATCATCCTTTCATGAAATCATGTAACATACTCTACCTTGTCTGTGGACATCGTTCATTCTAAAGCCGGTGCTGGGTAAACAGCGAGCGTGCGTGCGACGGCTAAATTATTTACGACAGCGGCAATGAACAATTTCATTTCCAACCAGTAGGGCGACCGAAGAGGAAAAGTTACTTAGTGTTACTTTAACACGGGACAGGAGAGCTGTCAGTCAATACATGGGAAAACGAAGAAACCTCTTACTTATTTGAAAAAGTAACTCAGATATTTTGTTGTAAAATTAAAAGTAATTTGTTTCTTGAAAAAAGTAATCCGATTACGTAACTTGTGTTACTTGTAATTCGTTTCCCCCAACATTGATTGACAGTGCAAATACATTTTCCTGGCCCACATTGTGTATAAAAGTCTTATTCTGACATGATTGCATGTATTTTGAGAATGTGTGAAAGGTTTTTCGTTTTTTTCATCTGTAGGAATACATTGATGAGGTGATAGCGGAGTGGAGGAGACTGAATGTGGACGTTTTGTTGTGCCCTATGCTTGGACCAGCCTACAATTTCCGTTACTGCGGCCGTCTCAATAGTACTTACCTCACATTTACATTACTATTACATTATCTTTGTGCCTGTAAACCTGGGGTCGGCAACCTTTTTGTCATGAAGTGCAATTCTTTCATTTGTCTTGTTAATCACTGTGCTACATCCCATGGCTCTTTGCTTTTAGCTTTCAATTCCCTTATTATTACTAGTTAATTTAATTGTGACTAGCAAAAATGTGTTTCCTGTTTCATGATTTAGGCCTACTTAAAGTCAGCCTGAAACAAGTTTTTATAGACTTTTCGGTAACGCTTCCTTTTACAGTCCAGTTACCCATGTAAATACTATGTACTTATTTTAGTAACTACAATTACTGGGTAGTAACTAGTACTAACTGTGAACCTACCCCTGTTCCATGTACTTACTTTATATTAGCCAGTACTGTCTAGGTAAGTACACTGTAATTACACTGTAAGTACTGTACTGTAAAAGGAAGAGTTACCGACTTTTCTTTAAAGGGAGACTCTACTGGTTTTTCATATTAAACTATGTTATTCCCGTAACTAAGACGAGTTGATACATACCTCTCTCGTCTCAGTGCGTGCACTAAATCTCTGTCTTGCCGCGAACCTTTGTTAGATCTTATCTCAGCCTTGTTCATTCAATACGGGCCAAGAAGAGAAGCGACCAAACAAGTTTTTCACTCACTTTTCACGAGAGATGATATTACTGCGCCGAGTCGAAGTGCTCCCAAGCACTTGCTATGGTATTCTGCCATACAATATAGTTATCAATTTTACACGCTTAGAAAAGCGCAATGTTTTATTTTGTTTCACCGTTCTTGGTCGAGTTACACTACTCTAGTAACTGTATTTAAATAGGGAAAACGTGGAGGTGTTTGGTCGCTTCTCTTCTTGGCCCGTATTGAATGAACAAGGCTGAGATAAGATCTAACAAAGGTTCGCGGGAAGACAGCGATTTAGTGCACGCACTGAGACGAGAGAGGTATGCATCAACTCGTCTTAGTTAAGGGAAAAACATAGTTTAATATGAAAAACCAGTAGAGTATCCCTTTAAAAGAGTGAAACGGCTTCTGGAACAAGAACAGATGTGGGCGGGGCTTGATTTTTGTTTGTGAGGAATTGATTGGATGGTTGTGGTTTGCTATTGATGGATCTCATGTGAGTGACAGGTTATAGCCCCGCCCTCATCATCAGAGAAGAGATGCTGCAAGAGGAAGGGAAAGTTATTTTGGTTAATGTCCCCCTGTAGTCAATAATTGTATCCCTTCAAACTCATCTTTGATCACCAAAATTACATATTTAAAGTTTTTTTCCTTGAAAAAAATGTCGTCATGCCTTAAAATAGCTTGAATGTAACGCGACACCCTTGCCTCAGTAAGTATACTGTGTTCTATGAATATGCAAATGAGCCCCGCCTCCACTCACTCACACAGCTCAGAGATCCATCGTTGACGATCACACGTAGATCTGATTGGTAACAAGGTAATTTGTGACATCAGAAACACCAGGGACTTCAAACCACATTTTTGAGACTGTCTTTGTTTAACTGCAGTTTTAAGGAGAAAATACTCAATGGTGTTGACATAAATTTGCACATAGCTTGTCTTAAAGGAACACTCCACCATTTTTTGAAATAGGGCTTATTCACATTCTTTCCTACATTTAGATAGGTGTGCAAATGCATTTTTGTCTCAGTGCATGCATTGTTTTAGTTTGACAGGATCGGCGCTAGCTTAGCTTAGCACAATGAATGGAATCCTTTGTTGCCAGCTAGCATGTCCTGAGTAAAAGTGATAAAAAAATTTTTAAAAACCCACGTAATTACTTCTTGTGGCCTGCGTATTCACAACGAGTACAAATAGCGATGCAGATTAACACAAGGCGATTTCCTAGGCAGATATTGACTTGGGACTATATTAGGGGGAAGCACAGGCGAAGCACTGCGGCTTAGGCGAAGCACTGCTACTTGGGCGCAGAGATATCACGCAACACATGAAATCCCAAGTAGCAGTGCTTCGCCTAAGCCGCAGTGCTTCGCCTGTGCTTCCCCCTAATATAGTCCCAAGTCAATATCTGCCTAGGAAATCGCCTAGTGTTAATCTGCATCGCTACTCGTTGTGAATACACAGGCCACAAGAAGTAATTACGTGTTTAAAAAAAAAAAAAAAAAACCTTTTACTCAGGACATGCTAGCTGGCAACAAAGGATTCCATCTAAATGTAGAAAAGAATGTGAATAAGCCCTATTTCAAAAAATGGTGGAGTGTTCCTTTAAAGCATATCAAAAACACCACATAGACATATAAACAACATTAAAAGCTTGCTTTTCACCACAGGGGTCTAATTATGTGCACAGATATATAATTTATAACAAATACTGCAATATTCCATTAGAAATAAGAATGGTCAATTTTGATTTCATGGTGACTTTATCAAAAAGGCTGATGTAGATTGTTTGATACTATGCAGTAGGTGTCTGCGGTTTAAAGTTACTTAACTCAACAGTCATGATTTCAGCATTACATAAGGCCTTCAACAGTCACCTAGATGCAGTAATTTTCCTCCACTCCCGAAGGTGCTCTCAGCTACACATCCCTGTACAACCTGCTGAACTTCCCAGCCGGGACCGTGACCGTGTCCACAGTGACGGAGGAGGACGAGGCAGAGCTCAGTCAGTATAAGGGCGTCTATGGGGACGTGTGGGACAAACTCTTCGTGAAGGTAAGCTTTCACAGTGCAAGACCACTGAAGTTAAGTTGCATTAAGATGTTCTTGTTGTGTTGTGATAAATTATGAGTTGTATGCCTGACAACCACAAGGAGGCAGCATAGTCATGATTACAAAGACACAGACTGGGATCATGTACTTTTATAAAACGCATGTCTTGGGCAATGTGATATATGTAAAGCTCTACTTAACACCAGTAACCCATAGTAAAGCCATATATGGGACTATTTGGACTGTGTATATTTTTTGGCCCTCATATGGAGAATTTCTTTAAAGTCTAATCATTTCATTACAAAAAATAAGCCCATTTTTAAGCTATTACCCCAGTATCCCAAATATATGTTGAGAGTGTTGTTGTTTTTTCTTACTAACTCTTATTGACTCCATTATTTCAACCTTGTCACAGTATGTTTGGGATTCATTTAATTTTTGCATAAATAAATGGGATAACACTGGTAGTTTTACTTTAGTTTTGATATGCTTTGAAATAAATCACACATTATAATAATTAATTATAATTAGTAATTAATTTAAAATGTTTGGAGGTTGAATGGTCAATGTAGAAACGACCTTAGCGAACAAATGTAATTGCACAGACCACATTATTCAATTTTATATTTTGTGCCATGAAACATTTTTGTGACATTTTGTGTTATGTGATTTTAACAAAAGAAAAAAATGTTATCGTTTATTTAAAGATGTTTAAATCAAACCATTATTCTTAAAGGTGCTATATGTAACTTTTCTACTAAAATGAATCCTTTTTTTTATTGCCTGTGTGTGAAGGGGTTGTAATCACACATTACAATGATCCACTTGTCAGGTTTTGCTATTACCTCTGAAGGCCAGTATTCTTATTTCTATGTGAAGTCTCCGGGTCGAATTTACCGCGAAATCCAACGGATGTGACGTGCATGCACGCTCCCGAGCCTCTCTCCTTACGGTCAGGGAGTTACATCCGGTTAAAGGCGCACGTTTTTCGGCTTATATCTTTGATCAATATTCCCAAGACTCGAATCGTTCGTAGTGCTGGACGGGGCCTTTCGAACGAGCCCACCCCCGTGGTCCAACTCGCCCCGGCTCCCCGAGTTATAGCCGTTCGAAATCGGGGGTGCCAGCGAACGGCGATCCGGTAGGGGGCATCCCTGAGGCCCGCCACTCTAGCGTTCGGGCAAGGGTCCCGCTAGGACCTCCTTCCCCGAATTTGAGCTCTCTGGGTCTTTGCGTTCCAGAGATACGAGCGATTTTCTTCTGAGATCGTGACGTCACCGGCGTCCGCAATTTTGCAGCGCGCCCGATGGTTTTCTGCTAATATCTCCGCAAAAACACCACCAAAAACTATGGATCTTATATGGTTCTTTTCAGCTCGACTAGATGGTCCCAACGAGGTCGGTGCTCGCCGAATCCGTCTAGTATTCGCCGAGATATTTGCGTAATAGACGGTATTGTCTATGAGTTCGAGCACGAGCGCTCTTGTAAAAATTGGTTGCAATCTGAAACATCCCCACTAGAGGCCGCTAAAAGTTACATAGAGCACCTTTAAAGGTGTATTGTCATTTCATAAAAGGATTCAACAGAAAGTGTAGAAACAAAGACAAATTTTGCATTTTTTTTGGGGGGGGGAGCAATATTTAGGTAGATTTTTATTGGCTGTTATATAATAAAAAACAAAACAAAAAAAATAAAAGTAATTTAAAAGTTTAGCATTTTTGCATTTGCATTACTTTTGCATTCCAAAGTCAAAAGTCAAACCCATCGTATAATATTTGTGTGTGTGTGTGTGTGTGTGTGTGTGTGTGTGTGTGTGTGTGTGTGTGTGTGTGTGTGTGTGTGTGTGTGTGTGCGCGTGTGTGTGTGTTTTCAGGCAGTGAAGGATGGCGTAGGTCTCCCTGTGTCAGTTCAGTGTGTGTCTCTGCCGTGGCAGGATGAAATGTGTCTGCGCTTTATGAGAGAGGTGGAACAGCTCACAGCCAAAAAATAACTCCCCAGGAAACACCATGACTGAATGAGTCACGAACTGCCCGACACATGTCTATCACTGCACCTGTTCTACTCCAAATTAAAGGTCACTACATGGCAAATGATTTTTGAAGAAGAAATTGTCTGGCTTTTACTAATAGTTATTTAGAATAAAAATGTTGTATGATTTAGATATTATTTATGTAATTATTATAACCTTAATCAATCACCCATGTACAATTTTAGTTAAACAATCTTTATTATGCACAGTTTAAATTAAAGGTAATATAAATATGCTTTAGAATCAATAGATAAACTATACAATAACTACATGTGAGCTAAAATGTTCACTTCTCTCTAATCCTTTATCAACTGTATGAACTAACTTCACAACTTTTACTTGCACTGATATACAGTAACGAGACTTTTCTTTTAGTTGTCCTCTTTCATAGACAGCAAGGCTATTTTCTTCTTTCTGTGTAAATTTGTTTAAAATATTAACATTTTAATACTTTATTTATTTAATAAGTGAATTGCGCTGCTTCTCTCACGAGAAATGAATTTCAATGAGTTTTAAAGGAGTTTCACTCTTTCTCAGCGTGTGATTGGCTGTTTGCTACGGATGTCACTCCTAAACTCAGGATCAAAGCCTGAATTGACAGAGAAAGTTGATGATCAGCATTATGGTACCAACAAAGCCTGGTTGGATTGGTTTGGTTTTGTCAACTCAAAACTAATCCTGAGTTTGTTCAACCACCTTCATGGTACAGGCCCCGGTGTTTTAGCTGATATGATGATGATGCTAACTAACAACAAGACTGTAGTATGATGTATTTCATTCATTCTTACACCTGATTGTTCTTGATATTGTGTGTTGAGTTAATATGTATGTTTGATGTTTAAATCAGGTTAACATGTAAAAATTAATAAAATGGACTAATAGGTTGTCTGTTTGTCCAACCAGTGGCAGACAGCGAGAAACTATTTGAAATTGGGCTTAATTCTTTGCAATAACTTTTGGTGAAGATAAACAAATTCACCTTTAATAAACAAATAACTTTCAATCATTCTTCACTGTTTTAATGAAGCGTGTATATTTGCAGTCAGTAAAGAAGCAGTGCAGCTTCATCAAGCCTGAATGAGGATTTAAATGCATCTCTTCATATCTGTATCATTTTGTATAATTTAATGCCTTACAAATTCATTAAACTAAAATGAATCAGTACATCACAGGTTGACTGAAAGCGTTGTCTGTCGGTGTGAGATGAGCGCTGCTCGCTTTCTCTGGCCTAAATGATGACTTTGGTTGGAAAGGCTTTAACTGGACTTAATGACACATGACACCATCAGCTCCAATGTAATGTAAATATTTGTCCGTTCTGGGTTTTGCACACATTTTACATTCTTCATTTGCATTAGTCATCAAGGATGGGAACTCATTAGGGACATTTTGATTTCTTCTCATATTGTTCTCTTTCTGGGTCCACTGCTGAAATGAACCCTAACTCGAATTCTGGCCTGAATATAGAAATGTATTAAAAAAAAAAAAAACATTGATTTAATAATGTAACATGGAGGCATACGCTACTTTTGGGATCAGTAAGGTTTATAAACAAAAAGAATACTTTTATTCAGCAAATGCATTCAATTGATTAAAAGCGATAGTAAAGATATTTAGTGTGTATAGCGGAGGATTTTCTTTTTCCGGGTGGGTAGCCTATACTATTGGTCCACATAAGTGTCAATCATTCTGTTGATATGTTTACGTAAGGCCGTCGTACGTGCTCGTCCCTATGTAGTTTCGCTTTCTGCGCATGCGCACTTTCAGGTGTATTATGTGTGATGAGTTACGGTTTCTGCCATTCCTTTGAAAATGGCTGAGGGTCGAAAGAGAAAAAATTATACGAAGTGTATGATAAGAAGAGAAAGGCCGCGGAATATAGAAACAAGACCAGAGTGATTTTTTTGGGTGAATATTTCACACGCTGGCGTGCACTAAAAGCACAGGTTGGGCTTCCCACTGATGCCACAGTCGCGAAGATTCTACTAAGGTAAAGTTTGTCATGCTATTTGGAGAAATCCATTTAAAATCACTGCTAAGTTAATGTAAGCTATGATTAGCGATGCTTGCCCGTGCTAGCCCTGGCACAAGTCATGCACCGCACATGTGCTTTTTTTTAAAAAATTGGAGAGGGCGGGTCTTTCAATTCGGAGATCCTCGCTATACTTTATTATAATATGATATTTCCTTACAAAAATGCGTCGCTTCACTTCAGAAGGCCTTTATTAATCCCCCGGAGTTGTATGGATTACTTTTATGATGGACGGATGCACTTTTTTTGTGCTTCAAAATCTCAGTTAAAACTTGGAAGAGCCAAGATATTTTTATATAGCCTAACTCAGATTGTGTTTGGCTGAAAGAAGAAAGTCATATACACCTATGGATTGAGGGTGAATCAATTATGGGTTCATTTTCATTTTTGGATTAAATTATACCTTTAAATTGTGGTTAAAAAAAAACAGGTATCCAGGTTGTTTGTCTCTGTTTTTCTTAGTAAAGTTACTTAGCAAAATAAAAAACTAAATGAATAATAATTGTAGTTATTGAAACTGATCAGTATAATTTCTCCATTCTCAAAATTTCAAAGTATCTCCGATACTAATTTCTTTTCATGAAAATACTTGATGTAATTTAATTGTTAGATATTTGAGCGTTTATTTTGGTATATCAAACTAAAACAATTACAAGTGACATAAGAGATTTTATCAGTTATTTATCATTGTGATATTCACAAATCCACTGCTTGTTTAAGAGTGAAGGTTAAGAAAGTCAAGTGATTTTGATGAAGGTTGGAGTTAAAGGTGGGGTATGTGATTTGCAAAACGGCCGGCAGATTTTGAAAATACACAACTCATAAGGTCCTACCTTCTCTCCTCCAACGCTGGCCCTGACTCCACCCATTCGAAAAACATGGACGCGCATCTCTCTCTCTCTCTCTCTCTCTCTCTCTCTCTCTCTCTCTCTCTCTCTCTCTCTGTACGTCGCTACTCTGCACTCTCTCTCTCTGTACAGAGGGCGACTTGCATTCCTGTGATGGTCAAAGGCTTGAGTAGCGCACAAACGGACCGTGCGTGTGGGGGCATGGTAGACCGTTTGATTGACGCATTTTCTGTCCAATGATTCTAGATGGTCTTGAAAATGATTGGCTGGAGTTTTTCGAGTCCTGCCTATTCCACAGATGATTAAATTGCTTAATTTTCATTTCAGTGCTTTTAATTTACAGCCAGTAAGTGGATCAGGAATAGGATTTCAAGTGATTTTGAAAAAATGGTCAAAAAAGAAAATCACATACCCCACCATTAAACTTGACGTTTCTGAAGAGAAAATGCACTTTTTAGATAACAAGCAGTGGAGAAAACGGTATGTGCAGATGTTTCAAGCGTGTAGGCCTGTACCTCAATGAAACTTGAAAAGTATGTCTAGCAGGGACGTACCGCTGGATTAGTGGATAGCGATAACGATGACTGTAAAGATTTCTGCGATTCAACAGTTCAGTGATTCCGGTTTTGGCGGCTTTTGGGTTCTTATTGCACAAATGCGAAGCATCGCCTCTGGACAAGATTCTCTTTTCTCCTCCGCCGTTCTGCTTCTTTACATCTTTTCTTTCGCCATGTCTTTCTCTCTCTCTCTCTCTTTACGTCACACCACCCCCCACAGCGCTTCTGCTACATTTGAGTTTTCCTTTCTTTCCCTCCGCGGTGGAGCTCGCCCCGAAGCCCTTATAGCCAAATTGGTTTACATTGGGGAGATAAATGCTCTGCAAATGCGCTTAAACACATACAGTAAAAATGCAGACAGTGCGTATCGGGATTACCGACCAAGTCATGAGGCGGAAAAGAGAGCCGCTGCTCGCAGAGTCTGTCTCATCCACTTTCAGGAAGAGGATTTAGCATATCCTTGCCTGTCAGTAATTCCTGGAATTATATAACGCCATGGCAAGAATAAAAGTCCGGCGGTATTGTGAAAGTATTGTTTTGCAGGGCTGGCAGAGTGAGTCGTCGGGCGGGTCAGATTGAAGGGGTAAAGACTGCAGAGTTTTCAAGTGAGGATCCCGTCAAGTGGAATTATGGGAAATCTGAGTAAAACCTTCTGAATTTCTGCTGAGCGGCTTCTTCTGTTGTCTTAACTCTGAGTTTGGTGCTTCACGTCCTTCATAGTCATATAGAGAATGCTTTGCTAAAGTGTCCCGAGTTCAGTTTTCTGCTGGTCGAATCTCTGAATTCAGTTCAGCCATTTTCTCTCTTTTGTCTGAATTTAAAGTTGCACTAGGAGCGGGAACGGGTCTCCACAAAACATATAGGGGGCTATTGCAAAGCAATACATTAATGATTGAGAGACGAACAAATAAAAGTTCATCAAAAGCATGTTGAATCATATTTCATTCAAACATTTGAACGTTTTTTTTTTTAAAGAAAGGTTTTTTTTATAGATAACCAAGAAAAACTAAACTGCTTCAGTCCAGTAAGTGTTCATCTTGAAATAACAATCTAAAATGTATTTTTGTTTACTTCATTAAAATCCGTAAAGATTTCCCAGCAAAAAAAAAAAGATGTGTAGGCTAGTGACCTAAAGTGCAGATATTGCAGTAGCCTATTATTCCTAAACAACAGAATAACCCATTATAAAAGTAAAATACCGGAAAGACCATGTGCAATTCTTGGTTGAGTGCAAGAAAAGGTTCTGTTAGGTGTTTTGGTCTAATTTGGTCACAATATTGACAGTAAATAAATCATGTTAGAATTAAAACCTACCAAAAATCCAACTTTTCTGGTGTTTTATTTAACGTATGGCATAATGCACACCTCATGTAATAAACTAAAATAGGCTAATCTAGGCACAATTTTTATTGTACACATATTACATATTACTGTAGCCTATTTCACTGTAAAAGTAGTCAAATAGCTGGAACATTAAGCACTTATATGATAAATAATTTGCCAAGATTAAATGTTATAATAATATTTGTTATTATTATTTCCCGTAATTTATCTTCATTTACCAATAATATTATTATTACCGGTAAAATATCTTAATTTACAAGTAAAAACGTCACAATTATTACTGCCTTGCTGAGCAATGTTGCAAACTGTCCTTTGCGCCACCTGGTGGTGATTTTGCGGATGAGTGTTGGGATCTTTTTATGGATTTAGTTTTAATTTGTCTTTCATTTGAATTACTTTTTTTTAATTGAACAGCTGATAAACACATTTTGACTTGCAAATATATTTATATATAACCCATTAAACATTAAATTATTATACTATTTCTCCTTATATAGAACCTTTTTGGCATAAAGTGCTCTTTAGAATTGAGTCAAGATCCCTAAAGTTCTAAATAGAACCCCAGTGATAATGTTTTCTAAGAGTGTAGCACCTACAGCTCTGCTGATCCTTCTTTTGTTTACATTTTGTAGCAGCAAAAAAATAGCCCATTAAAGGTGCAGTGTGTAGCTTTTTGGCGACATCTAGTGGTTTGTTTGCGAGTTTACACTAAGGGCTCAGCCCACTGTTCACCCCTCCCTTTCGAAGAAGGTACGGTGGCTAAAACGGGACAAACATCGTTGTCTAAGACAGCAGAGCACAGCCAGAGTAAAACAAGCCACAGCTAACATGGAGTACCACAGTCCATTATAAACCACATCATGGATAAAGTTAACAAGCCACAGTCAGGTAAGGATCAAGGGTCTTAATACATAATATAATAATAGTAATCAGCTGATTGTCTCACGAACGTAACCAGCACATTCTCCCCACATAGCAATTAGGGGTGGAGCCGAACCCGAATACGGTATTCGGAAAGGCACAAATAACGTGTTTTTTACGAATACTTATTTCGAACAAATACTTTAAAAAATATTTGTCTTCGGGAAAAAGAAAAACTTTATATCAAAAAGATGCGTTTTCTCACGAGACCGCAGTGCATGCCCGGATGAGTGAGTTAGAGTGCGTGAGTGACGTTCAGGAAGAGGTGACTGACAGCTGCACACAGCAACAGAGATGGCTCGGCTGAGCGAAAAAACACTTAACTGCATCACTATTTTTGTTGAATAGATTTGTGTACCTTAACTGGGTTCCGTGGGCAGTTTATAACTTTCGGGAAGCGGAGTTTTATCAGGAGATTATTCCATTACGCTGCATTATTGACGTCTGCAGTCGGATGCTCTCATGTTCGCTCTGTTTACGTAGCTCTGTTAGCGCGGTATTCAGACAATAGGCAGTTGACAGAGTCGCAGACATCCCAAGTCTCCCTGAAGCCCGCAAATTAGTTCAAATCTCCCGTAAATCTAGAGCGCGCATGGTTGACAGAACTGCTTCAAACCGTGTAGCGCGCATGGCAGTGCCTCCGCATCCCAATAGACACCACTTATTACACACAATAGCCTTTTTTCTCTGATTTTGGAAACTCGATCGACTTAAAATGCTTCCAAGATCGACGGGTTGGTGATTCCTGTAACTGTTTTTTCCGTCAATGACAAGAGTAGCCTACTAATCAGCTGTCTCACGAACGTAACCAGCACATGTATCCCCACATAGCAAAGCCATAACACAGCGAGGGAGAAGAATTAAGTTACATGAAACAATCCAACTACATATTTACATCACTGACAATGGAAAAGTCACTACTCACAGTGTTTATGACTAGCTTATTCTAGCTTTCTGCGGCTTCTCTTTCGAGGTAGTGACGAAACGCGCTCTGTAACGCTGTTTGTTCGCTGTCGGCTACGGTAGAAACATGACGTCATAATATGGCGGCCTTCATAGAAGGGGATTCCCGCGCTTATGTAGATATAAATGCCTAATTCTAAGGTAGTAAAAACATTACGGTTTATTAAGTAAGTTCTTTATACACCACTGAACACATAGTTATGGATGTCGTATTGCATTTCTGTTAATAAATACTCAAAAATGTTACACACTGCACCTTTAAATAAGAGTCAAAGCGTGGAAGGATAATGATCATGTAAAAGGGTATAAAATGAAAATAAAGCATAGTTAAACTTTAAACTAATCCTTTAAAGCTCTACACCCACTGATTTGGTGAACATTTAAACGTATAACTTTATGAATACTTCAAAATAAATACTTGTTCTAGCAAAGTCTCACTCCAACCCTCCAGAGTGTTAAAATCAGACGCACCCCACTGATATATCCTGACTCCTCTACTTTACGCACATCCAGCAAGGTTAGAACAAAACTCATAACCATGCCATTAAAACAGCCCCTTTTCACACTCTTTTATGGTTCCTCTAAAGGTCTTAGCTGTGCAGCAAAGGAGAGCTGTCACTGGGGAACCTGAGCCCATTGATGAACTGACAGCCACTGCCAGAATATGATCCTAATCCTGTTCCCAGCATTCTTTAACCCACTGCCATCGCAGTCCCGACACATATTCAAGCAGCTGTCAACCCAGAAAATCCTATAACAGAGCACAACCCTGATACACATCAAAGAGCTCGAGAAGACCTCAACAGCTTAACACACACACACACACACACACACACACACACACACACACACACAGACAGATAAAAAACACCAACTCAAAAACTGCACATTTTTACACTTACCAGCACACACTAAATATTGGTAGTAAAAGTGTCAAACAAGAGATTTAACATGTTGTATTTGTCATAAAATGAATTACATTAATGATCACTGAAAAGAGGTGTTTCTCAACTGGTTTTGCTTCAGGACACAGATTTTATCTCAGAGATTTAGTAAGTAAAATCGAATGTTGGCGTTTATTAATCCTGACCTGCACAGAACTCAGAAATGTGCAACTATTAACATGGCATAGACTTAATAAGAATATTTACATCATAATTATGGACTTTTTTCAATGGTTTCAAGGCCAATCATTCAAACCATGTTTATTTTGTTGCGTAATAAGAGCCGTAATATTAATAATAATAATAATAATAGCCTTACCATAGTGAATCAGGGGAAGACAAAAACACCCTTTGAAAGAAGGATTGATTATGTATTTACTCATCATTAAAATTTTGTAAATCGTGAACAAATTGTTACATGGTGTGTACGTTTAAGTTTTTATATATTTGAATGTAGGCCTAGTTATTGTTTATTTTATTTCAAGTAACTAAAATGTTTTTTCTTATGGTTTTAGTTTTAGTTAACTAATAACCCTGCTCCCTTTTAAAATGTATTAAGCATATTTTGTCCTATTTATGATTATATAGTTAATTACATTTTATTGTTTGTATGCTGTCTGTCACACCACTTGAGAACCAATGCGAGATGTTAACCATTATTATGCTTTTGTTAAAGATCTTGTCTTTTCTCCTCCCGTTTCTGCCTGGAGTGAGAATGAAATCCATCTTTTTAAAATTCACTGGAGTGCCAGCATTTAAAGTATGGGCTGTTAACAGGTGTCTGAACACGACATGTCTTCTCACTCCATTCGTCTGTTCTTCCTCAACTTAATCCACTGGTATCCTGACCCGTGTTAATCTCCTTACTGCGAGAGTAGTGCTTCAGAGCTGCCAAACCTCTGACAGGAGGGTGCGACGGGGTGATGTGGGGTGATCCACTCGCTCTCTGCTCTGTGGGTTAAGCTTTTCACTGGATCTGTTATCAAGATGAGCATGCATGCAAAACAGAAAGAGAAAGGGCATGCATGTAGAAAACATTACATTCCATCCATTTATTTAGTTCTGGTGTGCCAGTAATGCAATACATATGGATTAAAAAAATATAATTTTAGAGAATAAGCATGAGAACGGGGCATGCTTAAAAATCTAATCAATGTGTCTTTGTAAATTTCTTCATAAATTTTGCCGAAAGTCAAATAAATTTTAGCTCAGTGCTCTGATGTAACTTTTTCCTTATTTTTTATATAAATCTCAAATTATGATTTTTGCCGTTGTAGAGCTATAGCTAATTTTAGTTACCTTTTTTAACTAATTCATGATCAATTACAGAATTGTAAATAACCATTTTTATCTGTAAGAAATGCATGATTATTCTTATAATAACTTTTAAATTGCAGGATGAAATGAATGTGACTCAGTGACAGAAAAAGTGTGCATTAAATATCGTCAAATACAGGAAAAGAAAAAAGATAAAAATCTGAAATATAGACTCAACAAACAATAAAACTACTGTTACAGATTCAGTTCATATATGTGGTTTATTCCCTTTAATTTCACTGATAAATTATTCACATTTATTTAAACAATTCCATTAGACTCTAAGATGACAAATCACATGGCATGACATCAGGAACATCAGTCCAGGTGATGCTGAAGTCTTTCTGGTGTTTCCAGAAGCTTCATCCATACGTTTTATGTCCCTTTATAAGATCCACAGACAGTGAAGACAGTTTAACATTTCTTCAAATATACAAACGGGAGGCTTCACTACCTTCTACTAAGGCTGTGGACCTGAATAAGCTTATTTACAGAGACAAATTAATTTAATTTTTTTTTTTTTTTTTTTGCATTTCAAAGTGCAAAGCAAGGGGTGTTTGGAAAAGTTTTAAACCTGTGCCATGCAGCCAGACCTTAACATTTCAAAGTCGTCCAAACTTCTCCAGTCCGCCATGCTAAATGATAATGAAACCGCTCCAGCTCAGCCAGCCGTCACGTGATTTCTGCACACTAATGTTATGTAGGCCCTGTTTACGCCTGGTATTAAGATGCACTTTGGTCGATCGGATCACAAGTAAATGACACTAAATACAGGTGTTAACGGGGTGTGAAATGTTTTAGGCTTGTCCACTTATGAAAACTTCCAGAGGGAGCTGAATAAACATTTGACGGGATTACTTTCATAGTGTAAATCATGTGGTCGAATGTGTTCAAACAGCCACAAAAGACCGTCTACTCTCCATACTGATCTAACATTATGGGAAGAGCTCTAGCCAGGCGGGATTTAAACTTTGTCGGCTTAAGATCCAAGTTTGGTTTGAAGATGAAAAATGTACCAAGCACAATGTTCCTCTCCTGATTTCTAACACACACTCGTGTTTGGCTGTCAGAGCAGAAACGAAAGCTGAATCTCTCAGTATGTTTTTCCGTCGTCTCCGGGCGTTCATATGTAAATTGCATGAGCTTATTTTGTCCATTAGATCGAAAGATCTGAAAAAACCCATACATTAACCCACCCATAGACCCTCCCCTCGAAGAAATCAGGACAGAAGTGTGAAAAAGAGACGGATTAAAACACCAGGTGTAAACGGGAATGTGTCTCCCTCGTTCCGATCGACCAAATCACATCTTAATACCACGTGCAAATCAGGCTTTAAATCCTGGACACAAGACATTGAGAGGTTAGTTTGGAAGCGTGTCCAAGCCGAGTGATGCAGCGTGTTGCTTGGCCCTCAGACGCAGGTTTTCGATGCTTGTGGTTTTGCTGTTGAGGGCCGGTAGAGCACCAGAGCCCGGCATCAGAGGGCCGCTCCACATCTGCTGGGCCTGGGACAGGGACTGGTAGTAGGGCTGACACGGCAGAGATCCCAGCGGAGACGCCATGTTCATGTTTACGCCCAGGTAAGGTAAGGAGGAGGGCGTGGACACGTCGAAGGCGGGGTAGTGCATGATGTTGTTGGTGGCGGCCATGTGCTGGCGAAACTGCTCCTGCAGACGGAAGAGACTGAGAGGAGACGAGGCGTAGGAGTTAGTCTGAGCCACTCCACCGCTGGAGGAGGGAAGAGCCGGAGAACCAAGCGGATCATCTGGGGAGAGGGGTGGAAGACAATGTAATGCTGTTTCCATTAGCATTCAACATTCTTAAAGATACCGTTCACACAAAAATTAAAGGTGGGGTATGTGATTCTCTTTTTTGTCCATTTTTTCCAAATAACTTGAAATCCTATTCCTAACCCACTTACAGCCACTGAGTTAGAAGCACTGAAATGAAAATTAAGCAATTTAATCATCTGTGGAACGGGCAGGACTCGGAAAACTCCAGCCAATCATTTACAAGACCACCTAGAATCATTGGACAGTAAGTTCATCAATCAAACGGTTGTACCACGTGTGCGTGACCCCCTGCGTGCACATACTCAAAGCTCGTGACACATGCGCATCTCGTCAGTAAAGCCGGTTCCATGATTAGTAGTAAATCGTCATTACAATCTCTCGCGCATCTGTTTTCGCTCGTGCTTGATTGCGCGTCCATGTTCTTCGAATGGGTGGAGTCAGGGCCAGCGTTGGAGGAAAGAAGGTAGGACCATTTGAATTGTGTATTTTCAAAATCTGCTGGTCGTTTTCCAAATCACATACCCCACTTTTAATATTTTGTTATATTCCGGCATTGGTGTTCCAAACTATAAGACTTTGGTTTAATTAACCATTTCTCCTATAAAGGAATATTCACCCAAAAATGTATATTCTGTCATCAATTACTCAATCTCATGTTGTTCCAAACCCACAAGACTTCTAGGTTCATCTTCGAAGACAAAATAAAATATATTTTATGAAACCTGAGAGGTTTCTGTCTCTGAAAGTCCGGGTAACCAAAACTTAAAAGATCTAAAAAGGTTATAAAGGCTTTGTAAAATTAATCTAGCGGTTTAATCCAAGTTTTGTGAAGAGATACGATTGCTTTATATAATAGAACAGAACAGAAAAGAACATAAAGACTGCAACGCGCTTTTGTCAAACATTGTCAAAACAAACCCCCGAAAATGATTGAAAACACTTTATGCTGCCAGGCCAGTAGTTGGCGATGTCACTTTGTAAAAAAACAACAACAATAGACTGAACACGTTACGCATGCGCATGACATCACCGTTTTCACAAATTCACGATGTGAGTTTTCACAAATTTGCGATGTGAGTTTTCACAAATCCGCGAAGACAAAAACTTGCAAAAACTCAGGCCATTGTCGTATAAATGACCGGCCAAAATGCATTAAAAAGTTTTCCGTTTTCAGTTGAAACCGTTGTCGTGTAAACGGCCCCTTGATTTAGGCTTTTATTTACATCTAAATAATGATATAGTGTATAGTGTAAATTCTGTCATCATTTACTGTTGAGGTGCTTTTTTTGTCATTTCTTCAGTGTTTCTCCTTTTGTGTTCCCCGGAGGAGTTTGGAAGGATGTGATTGAGTAAATTATGACAGCAATTTCATTTTTAAATCTGGATGCCACTTCTTTAATCTATTTGAAAGCGTTTCCTTTTAAGCATTGTGAAAGAAAGATCATACATCAATATTCATACCTAATTTAGGGCTGATTGTTTTGCAAGAAGGTGAAGTGTCGTCTGTCGTCAGGGGAGGCCCCGCCTCTTTTGTTTCATCTTTGATTGACAGCGATTCGTCCTCTCTGTCAGTCATGTCCTCCGCCCCTGACTCCGCCCCTGACTGTTCCGGTGAGGTGACATTGACCTCCTCACTCGGCTCACAGGGAGGGGCACACGTGGGGCCACGCCCATCTGAAGGAGAGGGCGGGGCTTGAGTCTCAGTGGGCGGAGCTTCTTCTTTTCCTTCTTCCTGCACCCCCTCCATCCCAGCATCCTTCATCCGCTGAAGCTGCTCTTTCTGCAAACTGCGCTGCTTCTTGCGAAACTTCGCACGGCGGTTTTTAAACCACACCTGTTAGTTTGAAGAAATTGGTGTTTATGAATCTTTAAAGGTTGTCAAGTGAAGGCAAACAAGACACCAATGGTGATATAGGGTAAACATTTAAACTGATAGGTATGACCAGAGTACATCAAGAAAATTGTTTTGTTTTTCAAGATTTCTAAAATGTTATGTTCAAATATGCAAATGAGACAATATCTTAAGTATGCACAAATGTGGAAAAATGCAGAAATCTCTTGCTTCATTTTGTAGTTCATGATTTTTCTAAAAAAGGGGATTTGGGATATTTGTTTAGCTCCATAATTTAGAAAATACTATCAACAGCAAGAAAAATATATATGTAGGGGCCTATTCACCATGTTTTAGGGAAAAAATATAAAACAGGCGAATTACATGAACAAACCCTTTTGTAAAATCCATCAGAGTATAGATAATAAACCAGGAACGTTTAGTGTATAGTAAGTGTTGATATGTATTTGTAACTTAAATCTACATATGCAAATAGATACAATTTAGTAAAAACTCCTAATGTTTTCTTTGCATTTAGTCTAAAGTAAGCTAAATGAAATCTCAAAGAGGGGATTTTGGATATTTGTTTAGCTCCATCATTTAGAAAATACTATCAACAGCAAGAAAAAAATATATATTTCCACCATGTTTTGGGGAAAAAATAAAACAGGCGAATTATACATGAACAATGGGGGGTATATGTGATGTTTATGTGTGGAACGTGTTATTGTGTCAGTGTATTGTTGTTAATTAAGTGGTATATGTGGGCATACCAAGACAAATTCCTTTCAACTGTATTGTTGAAATGGCTAAATAAATCTTTGACTTTGACAAACCCCTTTGTAAAATCCTTCAGAGTATAGATAATAAAGCAGGAATGTTTAGTGTATAGTAAGTGCTGATATATATTTGTAACAAAATTTTCATGCAAATAGGCCTAGATACAATTTAGTAAAAAAAAACAATAAAAAAACTCCCAATTGTCTATTTTGAATGTTTTCTTTGCATTTAGTCTAAAGTAAGCTAAATGAAATCTCAAAATTGACCAGTGCATGCTCTCTGCCTGTTGTGTTTAATTAAGGTGCACAAGATGTAACATTAGAAATGTATAATTCTGCCTATACTACAAACTCTAGTTGTGTTGTGCCCTGGCATATTTTATGTGCTTTTTGATGTTGAAATGATTTCCCGTTGGCTGTGAACGGACCTGCACTCGAGCTTCGGGGAGGTTGGTGCACATGGCCAGACGTTCACGCATGACCACATCAGGATAGTGAGTTTTCTGGAAGGTTTTCTCCAGCGCCTCGAGCTGCTGTGCGGTGAAGGCTGTTCGGCTGCGGCGCTGCTTACGGTGCTGAGAGCCGTACCGAGCCTCTAAGATGATGTCTACACACACACCACACACACACACCACACCCACACACACACACACACACACACACACACACACACACACACACACACACACACACACACACACACACACACACACACACACACACACATTGAAGATGAAGAAATATGGTGAGTTTCATAATAAACATGTAATCTATCCATCCATCCATCCATATATCTATCAATCAAAGAATTTGACCTCTGTCTATCTATCTATCTATTTAAAAAAATATTTAACCCAATGTTTGAGTTTGTCCATATTTGACCCAAAATTAGGTTAAAACAACCCAGCATTTGGTTGCATGTAAACGTAGCCATTGTGATGCAAGTCCATTCTCCATTAACGGAACTGGGAAAATGGAAAAGGAACCATTCTCAAACAGAACAGATTATTGATTCCCACACTCTAAACAATGCTGGGTTGGACACACCCAAATGTTGGGTTAAAATTTCTATTTAAAATTTTAACCCATCTTCAAATTCAACTTACATTTTTAACCCAACATTTGGGTTTGTCCATATTTGACCCAAATTTGGGTTGAAACAACCCAGCATTTGGTTCCATGTAAACGTAGCCATTGTGATGCAAGTCCATTCTCCATTAACGGAACTGGGAAAATGAAAAGGAACCATTCTGAAACAGAACAGATTCTTGATTCCCACACTCGAAACAATGCTGGGTTGTTTCAACCCAAATTTGGATCAAATATGGACACACCCAAATGTTGGGTTAAAATTTGTTTTTAAAAGTTTAATCCAACTTTCAATTTTTTTAATTACATTTTTAACCCAACATTTGGGTGCGTCATATTTGACCAAATTTTGGTTGAAACAACCCAGCATTTTTAGAGTGTATCTATCAAAGATTTGACATCTATCTATCTATCTATCTATCTATCTATCTATCTATCTATCTATCTATCTATCTATCTATCTATCTATCTATCTATCTATCTATCTATCTATCTATCTATCTATCTTTGAAGTTTCAGGTGAGCGGTTACCTGCCAGTCTCTCCGCCAGGGTGAGCGCGTGCACGGAGGGCCGGTAGTCGGGCGCGTGCTGCGCGTGCTGCGCGGCCTGTTGATGCAGGTTGTACATGGCGCTCAGCGAGTTCATGGCGTGCAGAGAGTAGCCGTTCACCCCGTAGTGCTGCATCTGATCAACGACAGAACATCCAGAAGATTACTTGACTGATTAAAATAATCATTTAAATTCTCCGTTTTACGAGTTCATGGTGCTTTGAGGTTGCAATGTTGCATCTCATGGATGGTCATAACGCATAATTGGCCTATCCATAAAGAGACCTAAATCATGTAAATAATTTCACCACCTGAAAAATAAATAACTATTAACATTTAGTATTCATTGTATTAATTTTAACATACACTCTTAAAAATAAAAGTTATGTATTGGCATTGATGGTTCCACGAAAAACCTTGGAATCGTCCATGGAATCTTGTCGCACAAAAGATTCTTTAAAGAGGAAAAAGGTTCTTTAGATTTTTTTTAATGTTCTTCTGGTTCTTTAAAAAAAATCTCACCGAAAGGTGGTTCAAAAATGGTTCTTCTATATCACTGCAAGAGTGCATTGCATTTTTAAGAGTAACTTTAATTGAAACATCTTATATTTCACTATATAATTTATTTCTCGCATATCATTTAATTGTAAATTAAACTATTTAGTTCCCTCATAAATCAAGGAATAATAATTTCCGATAATGCCACAGAACATGTGCATTGCAGTCTTACAACAAAAGTTGTGTATCAGTCGTAAACAAACACCATCTGATCTGTGTGTGTTCATAAACTTTCTCTTCATGATTTTCTTAAAAAACGCTCGCTACATTTTTAACAAAGGCTAGGCAAACGTATTTTTCGCTATTTTATTTAATTTGTATCGAATAATTTTTTGTGCTAAAAGTGCTTGGTAATTCTTTGTTTTTATTCTATCATTTTTAAGCAAATACTAACTTTTGACAAATTAGTATTAGCTTATATCGGTATAGTAGGCTATAGGATAACTGCATGCATTCACTTTTATTAAATTGGAAAACGTGTAAAAAAGAATAAGGAAAAAGCTGATGTTTGCTTTTTTTGTAATTCAATCTGACTGAGCAAAAACATTTTATTTATCTGACACAATCGATGATGAATGTTTTCGTTCAGTTTGCAAGCAGCCGTGACAGATGGACTTTTGATAGGTCGTCTATCAAATTAAATATAGTAGATGAATAATTCGTTTTTGGTATGTTGAAGACATTTTAAAAAGTGTATTAATGTTTGCGCATAGGCCTACTCTTTTGCAAGAACTGCTCGAGGCCATAGTTGACAATATCTGTCAAATAACGAAAAATCGCTTTAACTGCATTAATAAATAACAATTAGGCCTAATAATCAGCAGATAATAGCATATGTTTGAATTTGAATTTATTCAGTAGATTGTAAGGATTTCCCATCATTAAGCTGCAGTTTGATCACCCTTTAATCTGTGATAATTGGCTACAGTGTAATAATCTCTTTATTAGTCATAATTATTTTTTGAAGCAAGAATAATTGTAAGCAGCCTGAGGGTTTAGGATTTAGTCCTGACTAAAGAGCCCGTGGCATTTGTGTCACTGACACTAAATTCCCCAGTGTAATCATATTCCAGCCACATGGGAATACTTTAATTCGGCTGAACAAAAAGTGCTTTGCTAAACATTTACTGTGTCTGTCTGTCCATCCCGGTGTTCGGGAGCTCGTTCTGACGCCTCTGGGCTGGTTCTGTTGGAGATGTGTGTGTGTGTGTGTGTGTGTGTGTGTGTGTGTGTGTGTGTGTGTGTGTGTGTGTGTGTGTGTGTGTGTGTGTGTGTGTGTGTGTGTGTGTGTGTGTGTGTGTGTGTGTGTGTGTGTGGTGTGTGTGTGTGTGTGCATTTATAAATGCGCCTAATGTTGCTGCAATATATAGCTTTCATTACCAGTCTGAGTCTGACTGATGGACGCAAGGTAGTTTGTGTTTGACGACACTTGGTGCACATTTTTTTAACAACCCGCCACAATATTTCCAAGACATTGTGATTAAAATGATTTTGTGTTTGCAACATGTTTTTGTGTCTTCAATTTCTTTTCTTGTAAATTATCTTAAAAAATTCCTCTAGAAAATGCTGGGTTGTTTCAAGCCACGTTTGGGTAAAATATGGACAAACGCTGGTTTAAAAATGTAGCCTGATTTAAAAATTTAAACCAACGATTAGGTTTTAAATTTTAATTAAAAAATGTAAACCAACAATTAGGTTTGTCCATATTTGACCCAACCATGGGTTGAAAGAACCCATCATTTAAGTAAATCAGTGCTTATAGGCCTTAGTTTAAATATATTTTTAATATTTACAAATAGTCCATATAAATCAAAGTTTAGTAATTTCTGACAAATCTGAATGTACATGAACTAATAGTCTGTCAAGCATTAAGCTAATAGGCTACTGTATTTTTTAGTTATTAAAATCCCAATTAAATTTAAAATTTAAAATATTATTTAATATGACTGAATTATAGCTACGTTAGATTGCACCAGCCAAACTATTTGTAAATGTCCGATCATAAACATATTCAATTCACTTCAGTTTGTAAATCAATATTTGTTAAAATTATTAACAAATTATTTGAGCGTATAGCCTACTATTATAGGCCTAATATACGGTCAGTTTCAAGTCTTTAAGACCTATGTCAAAGATAAAAAATAACTTGGGTAATTTAGGTTAGCCTATGTGTAAGTCAACAGTTTTTAAAACTAATTTTCACGGGCTTATATGAATTTTTAAAGTGTGTAGGCTACTTACCTCTTTTGAGAAGTGTTTCCCCTCTCGAACTGTAACAACAATTTAGCAACTGCACAGAAGTGATTTTCCCAGTCTGTCTTCAGTTTAATATCCTGTTGGAAGTCAAACGTATCCGAGACTGTTTACAACTGCTCTGTTCTGAAGAATGTTTGATGTTAGTCCTCAAAAAATATCACAGCCTCCGCGGGTCAGAGCGCGTGAAGCTCCCGCCCATCGGCCAATGAGGAGCGCGATTAGATCACAGCGGAACCTGATTGGCCAAATTCACTGTCAATCAAAGGTTCTCCCTTACCTTCGGTTCCTGTAGTTTGCACGGGTTCGTGCTGACCTGTGCAACGGTGTGATTTTTAATGCTCTTTTTATAAATATATGACGACTGACCGAATCAGTTATAAATAAATTATTATTAAATTATAAATAATAGTTTGAACATGTTTAAAACAGCTCAAATAGTGTAAACTTCTAAAAGATAAAAATTGGTTGTTTTAAGCCATGTCAAAAAAAGATTTAACCATCCGTTGGGTTTAAACTTTCATTTAAAAATTTAAACCAACATTAAAAATGTATACCAACGGTTGGATTTGTCGATATTTGACTCAAACATGGGTTCAAACAACCCAGCATGTTTTTAGAGTGTAGGCTCTATTTGCATGTATAATTCTGAATTAATGAATTTGATGTATTATTGTTACACCATTAAGAAAGTGCAAAAACAAATTTATAAATTAGAAAAAGTATTATAGGCCTACAATAAAAAAACAAATGGGACGCATTTCCAAGCAGGAATCTTTAGGTGAAAAGAGTTGTAAACTATTATTTGCGTTACACCTCTTGACTCTGAAGCTGATTTTAAGAGGGACCGAAGCACAGGAGCAGGAGAGAGAATGAGATCTCTAATAGATGGCAGAATCTCTCCCGGCCCGGAGGATTTACAGACAAGACGCCATCTCAGCCTTTAAAACACTCTTAAAATGACGGATGGTAAGAGGATTAAAACAATAATGCCCTTCTTTTTTTAAAGGTTTTTTTTTCAGAGGGGGGAAACATTTAGGCTGGAATTAAGAAGAGGCCCTTAAATGCAAAGCTTTTTGATTTTGTTGAAATGCTGGGGAAAATTGAAGATTCAGGGTGATATTTTTAGTCTTGGCTAAATTATTAAAGCCTTAGATGGGGCACATACTTTTTTTATATATATATAGTTATTTTTATGTTTTTCATTTATTAAATAAACTATTGCATTTCGGCTAATCTACTATAAATCATCACATAAATTAGTGCGTTGTCGTACAGCCTAATCTAAAATAAATAAATAAAACTTCCTTCCTGGTCTATAAGAAGTTCCCCCTGTTCGTAGCGTGTTTAGTCCACATATGCTTAAGGTCTAGAGGGGGGAAATCCGATTAACTTTTGATCCAGTGGAAATAAGAAGTTAAATAGCAGGTAAAGCAGGGTAGTGTTCTGTGTAAAGACCGTTTTTAAAGCAATTAGGAATTCCTCCGTTTCTCCACAGACTCTAATGCGCATGCGCCCGGAAGGGTCGAAACCATCTGAAGGGTTTGTCGGTCGATAAAGACTACCATTCCCGCCAAAACATTATTTAATTTCCCGGCAGATCTTGTCAGTTTTTAATAACAACTCTCAGTGCTGCCCAACCAATAAGAATTTTTGCGTTTATGTGATTTACGATTAGGCCTGAACTTCCCAGCTAACAAAAACATTTTTTAAAGAAAGCTTTAGGCTACTTAAGTTCTATTAAGTTACGTTATTTCAGTTGTTGATTTTTATAACGTCCACTTAAAGGGTACCTATCATGGAATTTTGAAAATTACCTTTCATGTAGTGTGTAACATAGATCTAAGTGAACAAAAACATCCTGCAAAGTTTTAAATATGAAAGTTCACCGTATACAAAGTTATTGTCTCTCAAAAGTAAGAGTCGACTCTGAGTCGCTGATATGAATCGATAGACGAACGATGCACTTTCGTACGTCACTTGTACAAGTTATTTGAATTCGACACGCCCACTCAGTGCGCCCGCCCAGCAGACAGAGAAACCTGACAACAACATGTCGACGAGACTCTGTTCTGAAGTGCGAATCAAAAGCAAACTTTTTTTTTCACTGCCCAGGGACAAGCATGTGAAGACTCAGTGGCTAGAGTTTATATTTACAACTAAACCACACAAGTATAGCCACCTTGAGCTGTGTTCTCGTTATTTTAATGACGATCGCTTCACAAACACAAATGCTGTGTGGATTATGGTGTATTCGCGAGTCGCCTGATACTGAAGGAACGTTCAATACCAAGTTTATTTGGATCAGCTTCCTCCTCCGAATCACAACCTGTAAGTACTATTAATAATTGTTGCTTTTATGTGTGTGTGTGTGTGTGTGTGTGTGTGTGTGTGTGTGTGTGTGTGTGTGTGTGTGTGTGTGTGTGTGTGTGTGTGCGCGTGCGTGTGTGTGTGAGAGAGTGAGAGTTACGCTCAGCAGCTTCTAGGTCTCCGATGTCATTTTTTTTGTTTTTTGAAATATGTGAAATTATGTGAAGCGTATTGTAGTACTGCAGTGCTTTATCAATATGTTTAAGCTTTGGGCTAACGCAAAATATAACTGACTGCGTCATCTGACCAATCACCGCCGATTAGCGTCACGCAAAGGAGGGGTTTGGACAAATGAGTCGTCAAACGAATCATTAGGGAGTCGGTGAGCAAATCAGGTAAAAATAAATGCATATTATAAGACAACAAAAGTGTTTTATGTCATTGCATGCATGTAAAACTGTTGTTGGGGACTCCCAGAACATTATTAGGAACATTTTAAATGCCATAATAGGTACCCTTTAAATGTCCTGTTTTGCTAACTTTCCATTAAGTTAGCCTACTAACATTATTTCAGCTGCCTAGTAAATGTCCAGTTAAAAAAAAATGTTCTAACGTTTTTTTCTTGGTTGTGAATGTCAGTATAGGCTATAGGCTACCAAACAGTTGATGGGACCTTGAGTTTATATATTTTTTCCAAATATAAGCAGGGCCCTTCCATATATGTTTGGTTACCCACATTCTTCCAAATATCTTCTTTTGTGTTCATCAGAAGAAATTAATTAATTCAGGTTTGGATCCACTTGAGGGTGAGTAAATGTCATTAAAATGTCGGCAATGTGAACCGGAACCGGAAGTTGCAAACGACTTTTCTCCAGTGGTGTGACGTATTTCCGAGAGAAACGGAATACTAAATGAGGCAAAATAGTGAGCGTGGCTTTTTTTTCCAACTAGCATCTGATTGGATCTAGAAAAATGCACCTCCTCGCCATCTCTCCTTTCACACGCTGTGTGCCTGTCTAATGTCAGTTGGAGGGGCGTGATTACGGATGTTAAGCAGACACCTAAACCGTCAAGCCTACGTCATCGGGCAATGCAGAGGGGAGGGGCATTTTCAGAATTTGATTAAAGATTACGAAGCCAAAAAAAATTTTTGTGTAAATTGACTTGCATGGATGAATTGTTCACCACAAAACGATCAATTTAGGCAAACAAAGTAAGTATGGTCAATTTTGATTTCATGGGGACTTTTAACACCACCAATCAAAGTTGCATTTAAAGATGTTTTCAATTCCTTAATACATTTCTTATGGCATTCCAACATGTACAAAGGTTTGAAAGATGAAGAGTTTTCAAATGTGAAATTTGTCAGTGTCCTGAACTGCGAGGCTAAATTTGAGTACCACTGTTTGAGCTTATTTTGGACTGGCCACCGTTTCTAACCACTTTTGCTATACTAGCCCACATCTGTGCCATATTTAGTCTGTTGTACAGTATCTCTGTATTTTATTATAAACAGGCTCACAGAAAGCCTATTTAGATGATTTAACGTCTTTCCTCTTGGAGATGATGCTCTCGCATGCCAGATCTTCAGAACAAAACTTTATCCTCTTTTATAAGCTCAACCGACCAGCCAAAATGTGCAAGCGTACTCAATGAGGTGTAAAACCAACTTTAAACCAATGAGCCAAATGCAATACGCAAGGTTTTAGTTAGCCTACTCGAATTTCATGTTTAGGATATGGATGCATCCAAGGTTTTATGGTTGGTATCCGAACAAGTTTTCCTTTGAGAGACATAAGGGAATGCTTGCAAAATTATCTCTGATTGTGTTTCCGAAAGTAAACAACCTACTTTGCCATTGGTAGAGGATTGATCCTCTGTTTCTTGTCAAGGGTATTGTATGTGCTGATATAGGCAATATTAATAATTTTGATTAATGGATGTAAGTTGACTGCTTCCTGGGGACTCTTGTGACAAGAATAGCAAAACAACTTGCCAGAAGCAATCCGTTAAAAGTGTTATTATTAAGACATTTGGTTAAAATGTTTTCTTTCTGCTTCTGCTGAATCTGATTAAAAGGAGCCAAAATAACACTTGCCATCAATCAATCCTTCCTCAATAATGCTAAACAGCACTGGAATTTTCTTCTTTAACATATAATGCACTTTGGGCTGAAGGTTGAGATGATTTTTTTGTGATGTTAACACACAGTATGATGTTACTGTTGAGACAGGGATTAATGTTTTCTCCTCATGCATAGCGATGGCTTTGAAAAGATTTTTAGTTACAGAAACTTGTTTATGTCTGTAAAAATCCATGAAATGGCTCAACGAACACAGTTTTGTTTTAAGTGTTGGAATATTTCAGAAGCAGGAAGTTTGGATGCATATCAAAGCGAATAATAATATGTTATTGTGCTTATAATTTGCTAGTGCAAGTGGTTTTTGGGTATGGACGTTCTCGTTATTGGCCGTATATTTTACAGTCATATACGTATACTATGTACTTATTATAGTAATTACAATAACTGCGTAATAACTAACCCCGAACGTACTTCTAAACCCAACCTTAACCCATTATTACCTATATTAACCAGCACTTTATAAAGTAACACTGTAAATACACATAAGTGCACATACTGTAAAATAAAGTGCAACCGCCATCCGTTTTCTTAGATAAAAAAAGTCTGTACACTTTAAATACGTATTATCTGCTAAAAGGTAAATTGGTCAACTTTTAGGAGTGCACTTACTTAAAGATGACCTAAAAGAGACTAAAACACTGTTTAAGATTTGTTTTTGTAGATATAACACATGGGACATTCTTTGGATTCTTTCCTGAAAGAAGGATTTTGAAGAGTTGTAACTTTGCTAGCCCAAAATCTGAACTGCGTCTCAACCGTGAGTATTTGGACAGCAGAGCTCTCCTCAATTGATTTGGCCAACTTCCCATCCTGAGAACATTGACATATTGAAACTGGCAGTTGAGTTTCTTCCCTCCAGCCTGTGCCGGACACAACAACACCTTTTGTGTTGGTCTAATCCTGGGGCTCCACCGTCTTCGCAACTCTAGGGGATAAAAGCACCATCAAACCACTACTTTAGGGGGAAAATCTTCCCTAATCCTAGCTTTACCTAAACAAAAGGAGGGAAAAAAATAAGAGGGTGGAGAGAAATTGTGCAGAAACAGGGCAAGACCCGGAGCAAAGATCCATACAAACCATTTTCCTGGAGAAACTAAGCATTTCTGACAGGCTTTCAGGGCCATAGTGACACAAAGTACCAAGTCATAGAGAAAGTTCCTCACATTAATATCTGACTCTTTTAATAATAAAGCACTATCATTTTCAAACTTTCACAAAACTTAATTTTAGGATTTATTCATAAATATGTTAATTTTGTTTCTAGAAAGTATCTTAACATGAACTCTTTTTTCTTAAATTTTTCCCCTTCTTAAGCTAAAAAGTCTGTTTATATACACACTGTAAAACATTTTTTTAAGTAGTTTCAACTTAAAAAAGTAAGTGTTGTGCTGCCTTAAAATTTTAAGTGTAGTCAACTCAAATTTCTCTCAAATTTAGTACAACTTCACATTTCAAGTTGACTAAAGATTTTGAGTGCAGCACGAACACTTACATTTGTACAGTGGTTGTATGTGTGTGTGTGTGTGTGTGTGTGTGTGTGTGTGTGTGTGTGTGTGTGTGTGTGTGTGTGTGTGTGTGTGTGTGTGTGTGTGTGTGTGTGTGTGTGTGTGTGTGTGTGTGTGTGTGTGTGTGTGTGTGTGTGTGTGTGTGTTAGTGTAGCAGATCCAATCTGTCTTTACAAGTCCAGAATGATTAATAAAATCATTGTACTATTTGTAAAAATCGTTTTTCTTCAACACAAATTTCGCTGATCGCCATCAACAAGAGGGCAATTTATAAAATGCAACTATAGCAACAACATATTCTTTAATATTGAGAATTATTTTTAGAACTACGGCTTTATCATTATCTTATAGTTATCGTCCTTGAGGTGAACGGGCCTTAACATGTAAAAGGAAAACCTGGACTACATTAAATATGGGTTACAGGTTTGTTGGCTTGATGTCTGGTTGTTGAAGCAAAACCAGCTGAGAAGCACAGGTCTAAATAATCAGCTCAGTGATGAGCTTGAATAGGTTTGAGCCTTGAATTCTGTTGTATTACAGTGACTGATTTCTGCAACTGATAAATCTTAAATACGCTTTCCTCCTAAATCTCACCCTCAGTGGCCACTTTATGAGTCTAGCGATGAAGGCTGCATTTTCTCCCTCACACTAAACATTCCACGAGAGAGCCGTTGTGGTCCTGATTCTTTCCGTCAGAAGGATATTGAGGTAAAGAAGGAGCTGATGGAGTCTGACTCAAGCCATGCAATGACTCTCTGGAGTCGAAACACACAGCCACACACACACACACACCAACGCCTCGGCAAACTGCAGCACTGACCTCTTTGTTTTCTATAAGTATCTTAAGACAGACCAGTCTGAGGAATAAAAACCTTATCAGTACAGATACTCAGAAGTTAATCCAAATGAGTGTGTGAAGCACTTGATGGGGTTGTTAAACAATCATTTAAGTGTTTTACGCTTCAATAGCACTTCCTAAAGACTGTATTTTTCCAGTTTGTGTGTGACTGAGGATTCAGATTCAGAGACTTCAGTCTAAGAGGAAAATATGGACATATTTTGTTGATCCTGGAACAACATGATTCTCGTCCAAAAAAGTATAGTCCTACTTTATTCTAAACTTGACATAAACTTTAAACTTGTCCCTAAAATCTGCTTGGTTAATGTTGTTCCAGGATTATTTTTATACTAACCCGAACCCGAACCTAACAGTCTAATCCTCTAGAGTTAGTTGACATAGTTGCACTCTTAGGATGTCTAAAGTGAACTATTGAAATAGTGTAACCCAAGAGAGTGATAAACATAAACAAATTGTAGACCTGAATGGATTGAAACTGAAACATTTCTGTGCTAAACCTGTAAATAACTTTCATAGGTTACTTTTTTTTCAATATACCCAATACTGTCTCTCTTCTTTTTTTAAACTTAAATTTAACTTAAATTCAAGACACACGCTTGTCAGTGTTTTGTTGCAATGCCCAACTGGCAATCTGATATTGAGCAAACAAAGCATATAAAAACATAAAACATTAAAACATAAAAAACTAACTCTATTTTAAGGCTTTTTATGCCTTTTTTATTACTGAAATGTGTTAGACATCCTTAGTTCGAAGCATTTTGTTATTAATAGTAAAATTGGAGAAATAATAAGTCACATTTCCTTTTGAAAACTGTCTCTCTCTATGTGTTGCGTGTGCGTGTGTGTGTGCGTGCGTGCGTGTGTGCGTGTGGTGTGTGTCGTGTTGTGTGTGTGTGTGTGTGTGTGTTGTGGTGTGTGTGTTGTGTGTGTGTGTGTGGGGTGTGTGTGTGTGTGTGTGTGTGTGTGGCGCGCACGCCACAGGGATTGTAGCTGCTTCAGTGGAGTCAAGGCTGTCAAACCGCTGACCAAGTGTGTCTAACTCCTTCACAGATGCAAACACCGAATGAACCCTCCAGCCTGCCTCTCACTTAGCTGAAAGAGCCCTCATTGGGCTCAACTAACCATGTAATGAGTGAGAGCAACCTGTTAGATGAGCGACTGACCGGGGAACACACACACACCGCTCAGACGCTTGCCTAAACACAGATAATCCCTGTAGCTCACTGTAGCAGCGGGGTGCTAGTGAACTGAGCAGTGATGGATGTGTTTGCCTACTTATCTTCCCCTAATGATCAATTGATTTGCTGCCCCTGGACAGCTGCACAGTCCAGCTTTTGACCGATACGGTGGTAGTGAAACCCAGCTGAGGTCAGTCCAAATTATTTCCACATGTAATGCTTCCATGCACTGTTATTTTTTTGTCCATCCAAAAGTTTCAAAATCATTTTTGATGGAAGCAGTTGTTCGGGACAAGCACAGCATGAAAGTTCACCGCTCCACATAATAGCGTTCATTATTTACAAGGGAGTCCTCTTTTCTAGGAGCACCTGGAAAAATCAGCTAAGTTTATCTAAACTATATCTGAGCCTTTTTACAGCCCGGCCGTGTGTTATATATTATCTAAAACTATTTTAAACATCAATCTGCAAATTATTTTTAATAATTATAATACAATATAAATATGGGGCCATTTAAAGACCCTATTAAAGGGATAGTTCACCCAAAAATGGATATTCTGTCATCATTTAATCACCCTCAAGTTGATCCAAAACTGTATGAATTTATTTCTTCAGCTGAACAAAAAAAAAAGATATTTTGAATAATGTTGGAAACCAAACAGTTGACGATAGCCATTGAACTTTTTTTCCCCCATGCTATGGAAGTCAATGGGGCCTGTTTTAAATGTTTATATCTGTTAAAACTTGCTTTTATTTAGTGCACACTATCATATATATGATGTCAAAGTAAACAGGCATGACTTAAAGCTACTAAAGTGAATCATACTGTTGAGATACAAATGAGTGTTTGCATATAAATCATCAATCAAATGTTGATTTTTCTTCAAATGTTTGTGCATGTTTTACTTAGTAATTCTTTAAATTAAATTATAAATATTTATTTTAATAATTTGCAACATGTGCAACAGCCAGTTGTCCACAATAACTCGATGGTGAAACACTGGTTCAAACAGACGAGAGAGAAAGTATAGAAAAGCAGTACATTTAAATTTATATAAATCTTTCCCATTCGGAAAAAAGCCACAGCTCTTTAAATAAGGCTGGGAATAATCTGTTTCCACTGTGCTGCGAGATCCTGCAGGGATTTACAGAAACATTCGCCCGTGACACAGATCTACATAATCATTTTAACTTTCTCCCCATTCCTTCCCATGATTCTCCTGCTGTCAATTTAGATACTGTTAAAACTGATTTGGGTTCCTTAATCTGGCGGCATTTCTTACACTTTTAAAATCTCTAATATTATAAGGAGATTATTTCATTTATAATTGATTGAGTGCATTTCCTGGAGTGCCACTTCAAAGTTGCTGAATTGAAGATGCATTTAATAGCCAGAGCATGCAGAAAAGAGAGGAGAAAGAGGGAGAGGGAGGGATGGAATCGGGAAGCCAGCCAAGAGCTCGACTCCCAAGCTGTGGGAAATGAAGCTTGCGTCTTTTCTTAAGAAAGCAAGAGGCGAAGATATCATAAGGTCACTGACACAGGGCAGGAAGGGATGATAGATACACTGCTTGATTTTGGTCTTATTGGGTCTTATTATGGTGTAATTCAGACTCTACATCATCACCCATGTGATCAAGTGTTACCTGAACTGGTCAAACAAAGCAAAGAAAAGAAGAGAAAAGTAAATTAAACAGACAAATGGTGAAACGTCTTAGGCCAGAGGAATAAAGGTACACTTTTTTGTTCAAAATTAACATAATAATGTGTTAATCGTTCTTCCAAAATATGTTTTTGTCTTGAATTTACCCTGATTCACTATGGTACACCTATTATAAGTGTTTAGACCTGTCGGGATGGTTTTCGCAGGAAACTGCATCACATCGCCCGTGTGTGTCTCGTCATATACGTAAATAGAGTTGCTCTTGCTGATTTAAAGGCTAGAAAGGTTGACATGGAGCCGCTAAATCTCCAACCTCAGAGGATTCAATTTCAACTCATTTTAAACCAACGCTGAGCAGAGGAGAGAAAGAGCAGAAAAGAGAAAGAGCTCGTAATAAAACAAGAATCAACATTGGCTTGGCTTTTAGAAGATGGTGAGAACTGACGGATTTGAAATGTTGTAAATGCAACGTGGAGATGATGTTTTTATTACTCAATGGGTGATTGGTGTTGTATTGAACAGATAAATTGCCATATCTCGTTTAACAGAGTTCATTGTAAAGCATTAAGGTTATATTCATCCACAGTCACGCAGAGCAGAAGCACAACCAAAACAATTGCTCTTCGAAAAAATGCATGCAGTTTTGTTTTTTACAAACATTTTTTTTCAACATAGCACATTGAAATAAAAAATAATTCAGTTATTTTTGACCCACACTCAAAAGCACTAGAGGGTTAAGAGTGAATATCTCAAAAAGAGCAAGGTTTCTCTCTCTGCGTCGTTTAGACCGGGTGTGATCAGGACGGCTGCGCTCGCTCTTCATTAACCCAGTGAGGGGAGGAGGCTGGAGCACATTTCCAGAGTATGGGATTGTCATCTTGCTGATCATTTATGAGGGAAATGAGTTTTGACAGTGAGAAGGATGCCCCCCCACAACCCCTCATCTCAACGGGGCCATGGCCAAATGGGATCATAATCCTCTTAGTGCCCATCCTTATTAAACACCTCTGTAAATGACATGAAAGGCTCCGGCAGGGGGAAAAAATACTATTATTCCCCCCAAAATAGATGATTCACTGTACAGTGTGTGTATTTTACTTTTGGTTTGGTGACAAGTGTGTCTAGACTTCTCAAGAATAATATATGAGAAACCTCCTCGCCCCACCCCAGCGCTTCTGATATTCATATTGGGCAGATTGAGAGCTATTAGTGCTCACTTGATGAACTTAGTTCTCCGCCTCTCCATTAAATTAACAGCTGTGAGATTCCTAATGTGGACTAATTCATTTAACAGACTGCTTAACCCTTTTACTGTAAAGATAATCATTGCTTTGTCTTATTTTGTGTTTGTCTCAGGGTGAGGCACAGGAGACAGAGAAGAAATGGCAATCAAAGACTGAGATGGCAAATAAATAATGGACAGAAAGTAAATTACAAATAAATTTGGCAACACTTTATTTTAAAGCTGCTGTCCGTAACATTTTTAAGTTAAAAATAATCCAAATTAATTATTTAAAAAAAAACATCTTCAGCCAGTTTTCAAAACTATCTGCTTGCCATAGCTAGATTCAAAACGGTTAGCTTGTAATAATGATTTTAATTCCAGTGGTACTGGTGTTTTCGCGGGAAATTCGAGCATGTCTTTGCGTCATTACGTCACATGCGTACACATAAAGAAGGAGTTTCGGCTAGCCGCTATACTGCGCGTGAGGAGATGTAGAGATGGGCTTTTCTCGCAGCACTTTACATGATTAAACTCTATGGCGGATCCAGAAAGATCCAAACAACAATCATCAGTGTCAACTGGAGATTACCAGTTATAAAACCCAAAAGACTTCGGATTTAAGGTGGAAAGAGGAAGAAACCGTCTCATGCGAACACAAGGATACACATCGGTGGGGATTTTGAAAGGTGCGTGAACTCCCGAAGGTGTTCGAAACGAAAGAAGAGACGGCTTTTTCTGCTGAACAAGTAAGACATGTCAATAGTTCAATCGTGTAACAGTACGTTTTCTTAATTCACACAGTTATGGAGTTTCCTTTGTTGTGCCTTTCTCGTTTGCTAGCTATTATGGAGAATATGATTTCTGAACTACACTGGTAATCATAAAACACATTTAATAACGTTAGTCACGCAATGCTGATGTTGTTAACATGAACAATTTGAGAACAAATTTAAGTAGGCTATGATTTGCACGGTTGCTGTAAATGGCGCTGATTAAATCTAACGATCGTCATGTCGAATGCTTTTCCCCCTTAGTTGATTGCTAGAACAAAAATGGATGTTACTTACTTGTTCAGAAGACATTTTCCGGTGAAAATTCTTATGTTGGTCAAGCTTTCAAAACTTGAATCTGTGATTCTGAATGACAGTATCCACACAGCGCGGTGATTGACAGCAGCACTCGCCTCAAAACACTGTGTTCATCCGCGCTGTTTCATGCCGATTTACAACCCACGTAAAGATGATAATTCCGCGAATCACTGCAGTTACAGATTTCGAACAGAGATGGCGACAAAAAGGGAAATTGCTACGGACTGCAGCTTTAAGGTGAAATAGTTTCACGTAACTCCTTACTATAGTAATAACAGTAAATGATGCATAATTACAAGTAACTAACCCTAAACCAAACCCTAACTGTAACTCTATAGTAAGTACATGTAGTTAATATACCATATAAGTACCATATAACTACGAAGTGTAACCATAAAATTAAATAAAAATGGCTTTCAAACAAACAAACAAATAAATCAATAAAATGTACTAGTAAATTATACTAATAATGTTAAGCATAAAAGATAATATGAACAAATAATAATATGAAATTAACATTAAGGGGTGTATTCAAACCAGGAAAGTCCACTAGTTCCCTTGCTTTGTGACAAAATACAATGCTGTTGTTTTCTGTTTGGTGTGGTTGGCTTTCACACTTCTGCAAGTGAACCAACATTTGTAAACAAAACCACACGTGTGGTAAGGTCATCCATTCATTGGATAGAAATTCGAACCGTACCAGAGTTGGTTTGGAACCGGACCAAGACCATCAGCTGGGTCTCGGTACCATCAGCTGGGTCTCTGTACCATCAGCTGGGTCTCTGTGCCATCAGCTGGGTCTCTGTACCATCAGCTGGGTCACGGTACCATCAGCTGGGTCTCGGTACCATCAGCTGGGTCTCTGTACCATCAGCTGGGTCTCGGTACCATCAGCTGGGTCTCTGTACCATCAGCTGGGTCTCGGTACCATCAGCTGGGTCTCGGTACCATCAGCTGGGTCTCTGTACCATCAGCTGGGTCTCGGTACCATCAGCTGGTCTCGCCATAGTGGGTCTCTGTACCATCAGCTGGGTCTCGGTACCATCAGCTGGGTCTCGGTACCATCAGCTGGGTCTCTGTACCATCAGCTGGGTCTCTGTACCATCAGCTGGGTCTCTGTACCATCAGCTGGGTCTCTGTACCATCAGCTGGGTCCTCGTACCATCAGCTGGGTCTCTGTACCATCAGCTGGGTCTCTGTACCATCAGCTGGGTCTCTGTACCATCAGCTGGGTCTCTGTACCATCAGCTGGGTCTCTGTACCATCAGCTGGTCTCTGTCCATCAGCGGGTCTCGTACCATCAGCTGGGTCTCCTGTGACCATCAGCTGGGTCTCGTACCATCAGCTGGGTCTCTGTACCATCAGCTGGGTCTCGGTACCATCAGCTGGGTCTCTGTCATCAGCTGGGTCTCGTACCATCAGCTGGGTCTCTGTACCATCAGCTGGGTCTCGTCCATCAGCTGGGTCTCTGTACCATCAGCTGGGTCTCTGTACCATCAGTGGGTCTCTGTCCCATCAGTGGTCTTTCCCATCAGCTGGGTCTCGTACCATCAGCTGGGTCTCTGTACCATCAGCTGGGTCTCTGTACCATCAGCTGGGTCTCTGTACCATCAGCTGGGTCTCGTACCATCAGTGGTCTCTGTACCATCAGCTGGGTCTCTGTACCATCAGCTGGGTCTCTGTACCATCAGCTGGGTCTCTGTACCATCAGCTGGGTCTCTCATCAGCTGGGTCTCTGTACCATCAGCTGGGTCTCTGTACCATCAGCTGGTCTCTGTGCCATCAGCTGGGTCTCGGTACCATCAGCTGGGTCTCTGTACCATCAGCTGGGTCTCGGACATGTGGGTCTCTGTACCATCAGCTGGGTCTCGGTACCATCAGCTGGGTCTCTGTACCTCAGCTGGGTCTCGGTCATCAGCTGGGTCTCGCTACCATCAGCTGGGTCTCGTACCTCGCTGGTCTCTGTGCCATCAGCTGGGTCTCTGTGCCATCAGCTGGGTCTCTGTACCATCAGCTGGGTCTCTGTACCATCAGCTGGGTCTCTGTACCATCAGCTGGGTCTCTGTACCATCAGCTGGGTCTCGGTACCATCAGCTGGGTCTCTGTGCCATCAGCTGGGTCTCAGCTGGGTCTCGGTACCATCAGCTGGGTCTCGCTACCATCAGCTGGGTCTCGCTACCATCAGCTGAGTCTCTGTGCCATCAGCTGGGTCTCGGTACCATCAGCTGGGTCTCTGTACCATCAGCTGGGTCTCGGTACCATCAGCTGGGTCTCTGTACCATCAGCTGGGTCTCTGTATCATCAGCTGGGTCTCTGTACCATCAGCTGGGTCTCGGTACCATCAGCTGGGTCTCGGTACCATCAGCTGGGTCTCTGTACCATCAGCTGGGTCTCGGTACCATCAGCTGGGTCTCGCTACCATCAGCTGGGTCTCTGTGCCATCAGCTGGGTCTCTGTACCATCAGCTGGGTCTTCATCGGGTTACGGTTGTTTGGTCCGCATCCGAGTGCGATTGCTGTATTCACAGTATTCACACCTGCACAAAAGATCCGCACCAAGGGGGGAAACGAACTCGAGTTCGATTCAATCGAACCAAACAAGACAGGTGTGAATACATCCTAATGATAAATGCTATGCTTCAGAATTATTTTCATTGTAATGTTAACAAATGGAAACTTTTTATATGAATGAGTCATAAATATTTTAAAATTGCTTATGTTCCCATAGGTCCCACATCAGTCTCAGATAGTCCTTTAATGTTTACATTTGTACATAGTGGTGAGCAGGACGAGGCCGGTGGCGTGATGATTACAGAGTGACTCCTGCGCGACGCACCGGACTCGTATCTCTCGCGGAGGAGCAGACGGAAAGGAGGAGCGACGAAGTGAAGATCGAGAGAGGCCAGGCCTGGATTTATGTGTTTTATTTTGTTATATGTGACAGCAGAAGTCCGTGAGGGGCTGCTGTCTTTTACTTTCGTTTTGTATTTGTTTATTTTATTATTAAAGTCTGCTGAATGTTTGCTGGTTCCCGCCTCCTTCTTCCCACAACATCTAACAATGTTACATACATAAAAATAAAAAAAGGTTGAAAAATGTTCTATAAATGTATTGTTTTGTAAAATAGTGTTTACATTACAGCCCGGCTTGTGGAGATCTCGTTAATATATGAAAGTGCTTGAACAAAAATGTAAATATATTCTCTAAAAATCTTTCATGCACCGGAAAATGGCAAAGCACTGATTAGTTCTTCCTCAAAACTCAAAAGTTCTTATCAACCCGTTACTTTATAAACACAACTTTGCTTCCAGATGGTCTGATTTCCATTACTTATTAGTTGATTGATGTGTCGCACCTCATGCTGATGCTTTTCTCACTATATTTATACCCTGTGTTTAGTTCTGCAAGTCCTTTATCTGTGCTCATCTATTATATGTTTTTGGCTACTGAGTTTTTTTTGGATTGTTTTTGTTTTCTTTAATAAAACTGCTTGCCCATAGATCCTTTTCTCAGCTTTTTGAACCACGCCATGACAAATATATTCATCAGACGGTCAGTAAACAGACTGCTTTCTGAAACTTTAGCACTTATGCATGATAAAACACATTAAGCTTATAAAACGCTGTGTTTGAAATAGAATAAATGGGTTGATACTTTCCAGGGTACAGTGGTAGAGCTGTCAGAGCTGTTGCTGGGTTAATTCTTTTGGTTTTAAATTCCTTATATACTTCCTTCTGTCTTAAGCTAGTGTGAGGACTGTATTATCAGGGTCCTGTCAGAATGTCACACCTTCATTAAAAATACCTGCAGTTTGCCTTCACTTTGACCTGCGCTGGCATCAGCTAAGCGCGCTCTCTTTCACACAGACATGCTAGGAGGATGGTCACTTTAATCTTCAGCCGAGAAATGTCTGGTCAAAAGCGCTGTATGTTCAGAGCAACCACAGCGTGTTTAAGAGACGAACTAACAAGATACTTAAAGGAGTAGTTCACTTTTAAAAAAACTTTTGCTGATAATTTACTCACCCCCATGTCATCCAAGATCCACATCTTTCTTTCTTCAGTCGAAAAGAAATTAAGGTTTTTGATGAAAACATTCCAGGATTTTCTCCATATAATGGACTTCATTGGGAGCAAAACGGTTCAAGGTCCAAAAGACAGTTTCAGTGCAGCTTCAAAGGCTTTAAACGATATCAGACGATGAATAAGGATCTAGCGAAACCATCGCTCATTTAAAAAATAAATAACAAAGATTAAGTTTTTTAAGCACAAATGCTCGCCTTGCTCTGTTCTGTGATGAGCGTTCGTGACTCTCCTGTTCGAACTCGTTCATCAAAATTAACAAATCTTTTTTCGATTCATGACTCGAAGGGTCCTAGATAAGACCCTTATTCATCGTCTGGTGTCGTTTAAAGCCCTTTGAAGCTGCAACTGAAACTGTCTTTTGGACCTTGAACCGTTTGGTTCCCAATGAAGTCCATTATATGGAGAAACTCCTGGAATGTTTTCATCAAAAACCTTAATTTCTTTTCGACTGAAGAAAGAAAGATGTGGACTTCTTGGATGACATGGGGGTGAGTAAATTATCGGCAAAAGTTTTTTTAAAAGTGAACTACTCCTTTAAAGGGTAAAGCACACGAGTCTGTGCTTTCTAAAGAGCTGAGTGTGCGTTTGTTTTTGGGAATACTGATGGCAGAGAAGGTCAGAGAGTCAGTCCGGGAGTTTGTGAGATGAAAAATTATGTCAGTTGTCTCTCCTCACAGGAATCTCTGGATCTGTAATCTCTCACACCTTCTTCCCATGAAAGCGCTTGAGATTGTCACACGGCTCTGTCAGAGTTAATATTTACCGTGACCTCTTGTACAGAGCGAGAGAGCCGTGTGCTGTGTCTGTATCTCAGCACTGTGTGCGCGTGTCTTAGACACGCTGGTGTTGTGAACGTCTCTGTTTTTCTGTCTTTCTATTTTTACTGAATCACAATCACAGAATGAGCTTTATTCGGCAAGTGTGCGCAAACACAAGGAATTTGTTGTGGTTTCCAGGAGCTCTGGGTAGCTACATATGATACAAGAGAATAGAAAGAACATTTAAATAACATTTAAATTAAAAACAATAAAGTAATATGCATATGCATTATGTACTGTATGTAAAACTGTATAAATAAAAATATTTATTTACGTACATATTAGGCCTATCTATTTATTGCCTGGCGGTAATAGGTGGCATAAACACCATAAGAGTACTGAGTTATGATTTATATAAAACATGTTATAGGGAAAACATTCATGGACATTTCAAAATTCTTTAACCAAATCAGAAAATAATATTTAGTGCTATTGCTGCATTCTTACACTGAAAGTACATAATTTACTGGTGATGGAAAAGTAATCTTGAGTGACTTGGGACCACTTGTTCACAAAAACTATAATTATTACCATAAAATTAAATTACTTTAACAATTACAATTATTTGCAACCCACATTTTAGTGTGACATACAATATTCATTGAGAAAAATACAAAGAAAAAAAATTGTTAAACTTAAAGATGTTTTTTTCATAATAATTGAAAGAAACATTAACATGTATTGCCAACTGGCTATTGTTTTTCCACTGCTTAACATTTTGGGGTCAGTAAGATTGTTTAATGCTTTGATTTAAATAAAAAAATACAGTAAAATCTGTAATATTGTTAAATATTTTAAGATAACGGTTTTCTATGTGAATATATTGTAAACTGTAATTTATTCCTGTGATGAAAGCTGAATTTTCAGCATCATTACTCCAGTCTTCAGTGTCACATGATCCTTCAGAAATCAGTATAATATGAGGATTTGCTGCCCAGGAAACATTTCTGATTATTTTCAATGTTATTAAAAATTAGTGGAAACCATGATACAGGTTTTTCAGGATTTTCGGGATTCAATTTGATGTGTCCTTGTTGAACAAAAGAATTTCTTTCAAAGATACAAAATCTTACTGACTACATACATGAAGAGATTAGTTAAATACTCCTTTCAAGTAGAACTAAAATAATCAATAATGAACCGGTTAATTGGAATTAAAGTAATGAAGTTGCTTGCATCCTTTTTGGGGATGCACTAAACCTAACTTAGCACACTATGAATAGTATGGGAATTGGGATTCAGCCTGTGTGTCTTTTCTCTCAATGTTGTTTAGAAAGCAAACAAGCGAGCTGAATAAACAGCCTCCCTGTAGGAGGCGCTGCAGGGGCAGGCCGGAGGGATTTACCCCGCGTATAGAGGGATAATTCCCAGGAGTGTGATGGCCAGGGCGACGCTGTCTCATGGGGACAGAGATACTCAACACGCGACTCCACCCCTTCTTTTCAGAGTCTGCGAGGAGCTTTGGGATGGCGTTAAAAAAGAAGATTAGGTTTCCTCCCAAGAGCAAAGCTCCTTAAGGAGTATCGGTGTGCCTCTCACTCGCCTGGTCACTAACAGGGAGAGGAGGAGGGGGAAACACACTGCATTTATAATAACACACCAATGCAAAGGCGGACAGGGTCATCTCGTACATTCACGTATGAAATATAGCCGTGATGTGATTATCGAGTTGCTCATTCATATGGCTTTCATGTGGGGTGGCGGGCTATTTTTACACAGGCCACGTTCGTGGCATAGACGTATAATGTGCTTTTGCTCTTGCATAGCTTTTGCTTATTTAATCCTAATTACTGTGTGATTGAAGACGCCACACAAGCGTCCAAATCAGAAGCAGTCGCACTGAGGCAAGAAAACAGTGAAGCCGAACTGTGTCCCTGGCTTAAACTACCAGGTGAAAATGTCAATAAAAGTAACCCAAAAATGCTGTTATCTAGCATTTACTATTTTTTAAACGTCTGGTTCTGTAGCTCTCGGATACTAGATGTCTCAGATGTGAATTTGATGAAGAAAATCGGGTCTGAAAACATTGATAGTGCCTGCAGCAACTCCAAAATCTACAGTTTAATCCAACATAGTGGCCAATGAGAAACGATCCAGATTTACAGAGGTAACGCAATAATGACCCTGACAAAGACATGTCCCACCCGTCCCACCCACAAAGTACGCTTATGTATAGTGATATAAGTATGTCGACTGTTGTCCGAACAGTTTGCCGTTGTGTGGTTGATAACATCATTCCAGCATTTCATTACACTCAATAGAGAGAGAGCAATAAAGGGAAAAATCCTTGCACATTCCTTTAGCCGACTGAAAACAGTGATGACAGTGCTGAATGAAAACGTGGAGCTAAATAATCCAATGACTTCTCCAGCTTTGTAGTGGGGGCTGGATCAGCTTGATCTGGGCCATTCAAATCCACGACGGTTCCCAGGAGGCTGGATAACTGCTCACGTTTCAGGACTGTCAAGGCCTGCCAATGGCCATAATGGCTCCTAATTCCACATTAATGCAGTCTAAATGAAGTGTCAGAGGAAGATTGATCTGTGTGAGCGTCCGTCCACTGCAGTGCCTCAGGGTCTACAACATCAGCATCACCGAGGGAACAGAGCACAGACCCGCTAAACCTGATGGGAGGATGTCGGAAACCTGTTTATTTGTTAACAAGAACATGGGTCGGTTTGAACGTTTGACAGGATGCTAAATTATATTTAATGCTATTCAATTTAAATTGATCTGAAAGTGTTGCTCTTATGAAGACTCACTGGTTCTCATCTGATGGATTGCAGGTCTGTCATTCGTCCCAGGATCGTCATTTACCGACGTTTAAGGGTACCCTAAAAAGGCGGATATTGACGTATGGTCAAAAGACGTCCCAAGACGTCAATATATGACTTCTTGGGATGAGACTGTGTTAGCATTTGCATGGTTTTCCTTGTCTTTTGGTGTTGATAATTTTGCATGGTTTGGCCTATAAATCAGGTCAACTAAAATCAATCTATCTATCTAATATTTCTTATCCATCCATCCATTCTAGTTAGGCTACAATACAATTTGGTATCACTGGTTAACGGCATGAACTAACAATGAAAAAATATTTCTAAAGCACTCATTTCATCTACCAAAACAGCATTGAAATCGAAAGTAGAATCTGTTAATATTATTTAAAAGACCTGATCTAACAAATTGTATTTTGATGTTAAATAACGTTAAAAAATCTGAATAAATATTGTATTGCTCATTGTTAGTTCATGCTAGTTAATGCATTAACATTAACTTATACAGTGTTACCATTTTTTTAAATATATCTTTTTTTACTGTCAATTATTATTTTGTCTATCAGAATAAAATCTGGCATCCATTAATGTCTGACCTCTGTTATATAACAGTACAGTGCAGACCTGTCTCTCTCGGATCATAGATGACCCTCGCTGGACTGAAACGGTGTCGGGTCATCACACATGTGTCCTGCAGTGCATGCTGGGAAAAGCGTGTGAAGCGCTGAAGCTGCAGCGGCTGCAGTTTGATTAAGCGTAAAGCAGGGTTTTAGAGACATGCAGGCAGGTTAATGAAACTCTGCAGGACAGCAGCTTCTTCTGGTTTACACCCTGCCGGAGAACTGCAGGTGACAGAATAAGGTTTAGTATCTCTAGTTAAATCCCCCACCTTCACCTCAGCCTGCTGACTGCTGTGCCACACAGCCCAAACAGTACACTTTCCTCTACTTTACTCTTTAGTGCCGTAATATCAGACTTTTTACATTTTCTTAGGAAAGTGAGTGTGTTTGCCTATGCAAAACTTTACTATGACATGTTATGAGTGGTTGCCAGGGTGTTGCTATGCAGCTGCTAGGATGTTCTATATTAAAATGATATTAAAAGTTTTATTTAAATTATATGTGAATACTTATTTAAAATACAAAGATTAATGAAGAGAATAGGGTATTAAGCATCATCTACAAAATCATGCATTCTGATTACTTTAACTTTTATATAAGTGCATTATATTAACATGATTAAAGTAACACTAAGTAGTTTTTCAACCTTCATAATATATTTCCAAGACCCTTGTGATGGTACATCGACTTAAAATAAGTTAAATGACTCGTCTGCCATCGCCTGACGGGGTCTGTATCGCTTTTACTGGCACTATGTAACTTCAGGGTTCGGGTAGTAACCCGTGCACAAAAAGAACTACAAAATTCGACTGCTTTACGTCAAGCGCTACAATAGTCATTATTTCGTTTTTTCTTCATTTCTGATGTCGCAATACATCATCCTTTCATGAAATCATGTAACATACTCTACCTTGTCTGTGGACATCGTTCATTCTAAAGCCGGTGCTGGATAAACAGCGAGCGTGCGTGCGACGGTAGGATAAATTATTTACGACAGCGGCAATGGACAATTTCGTTTTCCAACCAGTAGGGCGACCGAAGAGGAAAAGTTACTTGGTGTTACTTTAATATCATGTTTTTATTGATTTAACATGATTTTACATGACAATTAATAAGTAAAATTATGTTAAATACAAAATAAAATAAAATAATAAAAACATTAAATTAGGGCCTTGAAACACAGACATAAAAAATACGATTTATTTAAAGTCTGAATTTTAATTGTCATGTAAAATTGTCGATTTCAATGCTGTTTTAGTAGATTAAATGAATGCTTTAGAAAATATTTTTTCATTGTTAGTTCATGCCGTTAACCAGTGATACCAAATTTTATTGTAACTAGAATGGATGGATGAATATTAGATAGATAGATTGATTTTAGTTGACCTGATTTATATCTAATTTAATGATAAAAATGTTAATAAATTGCACTTTAATTCTGATTAAACTATTTTTATATAGCCTAAGTAAACATTTTTATCATTAAATTAGATACTTGAAAAAGACATAAAACAGACAAATATTTTATTTATTTGTGTGTTTGTTTGTTTGTTTGTTTGTCTGAATTTTAATGATGAATAAAGAATCAGCTCCAAATCAAGCATACTTTATCTTTTTATTTTAATCCGGATTAAACTCCTTTATTAACATTTTCATTAACAATTACAAAGAAAAAAGCATTAAAAAAACACATAACAGCCTTGAAACAACAAACTAATCTTTTTTATCAAATCTATATTTATTTATATTTATCATTTTTTATTTTATTTTAATTAAGCCTGAATTCAAAAGTACCAGATTTCACCATGATATAGATAGAGTATAGAGATCCTATTAAGCTACAAAACTGTGGTACAGAACTCATTATTTTCCAAACGATGGATTCATCGGCTCTTAAATCTGCTGTCAAGCAGAACAGAAGTATATATATATATATATATATATATATATATATATATATATATATATATATATATATATATATATATATATATATATATATATGGCAATGGTAAGGGAATGTAGGTTATAGTCTAAATGCACCTGCCTTTCATTTTCTCCTTATAAAGTGTGTCCTGCCTCCCTAGTGTCCGCAGATGCAGAAGTAGGACATGCGTTGGGAGAAGAAGGCAGTTTTTTTAGTGCATGGCTCCCTGCCTCCTCGCGTCTGGGGCTGGAGGGGGTTCGTCTAATCTCGAGCGATCCACACTTGGGCCTTGGGTTTATAAATTCCCAGCAATCTTGGATTCTGGAATCCGTCTTGATTTCGTGGGTCTGCGAGGGTGCGGGGTGGCGTATAGGGGTAGTGCTGGGGGGTTGCGAGTTGTTTGTGATGTCCTTTAGAAAAAGAGCTTATGGGTTCAGTAGAAGAAACGTGGGGAGCTAATGTGAAGATTTAGGACTTTCTGTGAGGCTTGGCCTCCTCTAAGCTCTGTTTGCTTGAGCCGTTTGTGGGGTCCTGCTTGTACTAAACCCAGATTAATATTCCTTTATATCCAGCAGCCCAGACACACACTTACACACACACAGTGGAATCAGTCCCCCCTACACACACACACACACACACACACACACACACACACACACACACACACACACACACACACACACACCACACACACACCACACACACACACACACACACACCCCACACACCACACACACACACACACACACACACACACACACTCCTTCTGGCCATAATCACCTCCAGTCTCTAATCCATAGCTGCTCATCTTTGCTGTTATCTGTCCTCGGTAAGCACCTTTCTCACAGGTTATTTCCATATGGAGAACGTCAGGAACGACACTACCATGTTTGCTGTGTTTTACTCAGTGTCCTTTACCCCATACACCAATTTTATTACTGAGATTTCAGTCCAAGTGCACAAAACATTTTTAGAAAGACAACTTTAAAAAAAAAAAAAGAAGGGAAAAAGAGAGAGATATTTGGTAAAAAGTTTTTAGTTTTCAGGTTTTTAAGTTAAAATGTATATATCTACAGTAATAGTATCTATGGTAGAAACATCTTCTGTCATTTTAGAGTAATAGTAGTCATAGAAAAAGTCGTAAAAAACGTATTTGAACAATATGTCAACAAATCAAAAATGTCAACAACTTAATGAAGTATCACAAGTGGTGTGATAAGCACTTGTTTATTGCATCTATTACTGTAACATAATAATTACAATTTTGAATTGTATTTTTTATTTTAAAAATGAATACATAGTCTTTCAGTTAACAGTAAAGAGGACAAAAATGCATGTAGGTATATACTGCTCAAAGGTTTGGGGTGGGTAAGATTTTTTTTTAAATAAGTCTCTCATGCTCACTAACGCTACATTTATTTGATCAAAAATACAGTAAAAACTTCAAAATTGTGAAATATTATTACAATTTAAAATAACTTTTTTTCTATGTGAATATGTATTAAAATGTAATTTATTTATGTGATCAAAACTGAATTTTCATCATCATTACTACACTGACAGTGTCACATGATCATACTAATTTGATGATTTATAATCAATGCTGAAAACAGTTGTGATGCTTCATCTTTGAGTGGGAACTGATTCTTTGATGAATAGAAATGTCAAAAGAACAGTATTTATTTGAAATATGTAACATTATTATTGTCTTTACTGTCATTTTTTTATCATGTAATGCATCGTTCCTAATCATTTTTTTATTATAGTATTATCATAATTATAGTAAAAAATCGTACTGACCCCAAACTCTTGAACCGTAGTGTATAACTAGAATGTACATTTCCACAAGAAAATGTGAGTGGTGCTTGCAGTGGCAAAACTCGCCACTCGGTTGCTAGGGTGTGGTACATGATTGCATACGAGCCAACAAACATGTCTGTACGATGCTCTTATTCATGTGCTCAGGTTGATGCTAGGGTGTTCTGGGTGGTTGCTATGGTGTTGCTAGGCGGTTGCTAGGATATTCTGGGTGGTTGCTAGGCGGTTGCTAGGGTGTTCTGGGTGGTTGTCACAGATGGTTACTATTGGAGTTCTTAGCTTTTTCTTGGCATGATTTAGCACTTACCTAATTGCTATTAGCATGTAGCTATTCACAGCTAGCATGTGTAGCATGTTGGAAGTCCTGTTTGCTAGCATGTGTCAAAAGAGCCAACCCCCATCTCTATACAATGTTCTGATGCAGAAAAATAGGTCTTGCAAAATGGTTGCTAGGGTACTCTATTTGGTTGCTAGGGAGTGGAATGGAAGCTGCCAATCATGAAACTCCAAAGGCTGCTTGTCATTATGAATGATATACCAACTACCATGCCTCTGTGACATTCAGAATGGAAGATATCCCTCTATGGATTTTGGTTGCTAAGGTGCTCGACAATGGTTGCTAGGGAGGGGCTAGGAAGTGTTGAGGTGAATCATGATTGGCTGTTTGCTGCCCCGAGTCAAACGAGATCACCCTCGTGTTTCTATGACAATTAACTCCGAAGATATCTCTTTGATCTCTTTCAATGAAAGTCTATGGAACCTGTTGCTAAGGTGCTCTAAATGGTTGCTAGGGCGTGACTTGATAGCTTAACACTGATTCTAAGACACTGATTGGTCGTCTGAGTAAAATGAGCCCGCCCCCTTGTCTCTATGACACTGTGATCCAGAGCAATGTTCAATACAAAATCCTAATGCAATTGACCATAGTAGGAGGAACCTGTGCGTTTCATGGGCTGACCTTCGCCAAGTCAATGGGAAATTTTGGGGACCTCTTGCCCCCCAAGGGTGCAACTTTTACCCCATTGTGAGGTATCTTCTTACAGAGCCTGGCAGCCTCTTCAAATGTGGTAAATTACACGTTTCTGAGATATCTTCGCTCAGTGCAACGAGTCGTCAAATTTTGTGGCAATGTTAAGTCTATGGGATTTTTTTACCCAATTTTTTGCCCCTGGGGCAAACATCGTACCCCCGATCGCTTAGAAAAGTCATAGCACACCTCTCCTCAATGAGCCGCACGATTTGACGCCTCACTCATGGGGTCTGTGATGTCAGCATGTATTTATTTACTATAACATAGTAACAGATAATTACTATGGAGTTTTTATAGAGTTCTTACAATCTTTACTATGGTCTACGGTTGCTAGGGCGCTGTAACTGGTTGCTAGGGTGTGTCCAAGAAGATTTTAGGCCATTACTTATTGGCTGCTTGATAATATAAATCCTCTGAGGGAGAGAGAGAGGGAGAGATGCAGGGGTGTCAGGCGTGTGTGTGAAAATGTCGGTTGGGATTTAAATTTCCGAACATTCGCAATGTTAAGTCAATGGGACTTTTTTGGCCGCTTTTTCATCCGCTGTGCGAACATCGTACCCCCGATCGCTTAGAAAAATCATAGCACACCTCTCCTTAATGAGCCGCACGATTTGACACCTCACTCATGGGTCTGTGACAAACTTTGTGGGAGGAGTTACGCGCCAAACTTTTGTGTGGAATAAGTATGACGGATGACAATAGTGATGCCTTGCCTTTGGCAAGCACCACTAATAATTGTACATGAATTAGAAAATTGTTCTTAAAAATAAATATATAGAGAGTAAGCATGTCACAATTTCCAATTTATGTACCAATAATTTTCTTTTTGCCTTATTCTCTTAACGTGAGACACAACTAATGAAACTGCCCGCAGCTTTCAGCAGATAAAGCCAAGCCTTCAGTGCTTCTGATCTCCCGCTTTCTCAGCCTAAAAGCCTCTTCCCTTTCCAGCTTTGTCTTCCCTTCTGCTTTCTCACTCACTTTTCTCTTCTCCACAGTTAAGTCACAGTGATAAAAAAGAAAACAAAGTGAGAAGAAAGAGGATGAGTTTTAGCACACTGAAGAGCTGCTCTAAACCAATTACCTAAGTGTCTTTTATCCGCTATATGCTTTTGTGTCTTGATCAGCTTTGAATCTCTTGAAATCCCTCCCTGAGATAGCAAACAAATGTATCAGAGCAGCGTTTCGAGGAAAAGCCTTTTGGCATGCATGGGAAAATAAACTGGCATTGGTTTGAGATTTCATCTGTTGGGAAAATGCATATAATTATAGGAAATCATGTACCCACTTATTGAACATTTACATCATTATACTCCTCAATACGGACTTTTTTCAGCTATTGTGACAAGATATAGGCTATGTACCCAACTAATCTGGTCTCCCCTATTGACATTAAAGGAGAAACACCTGATTCAGTCATTATCCTATTACATACATGAACACCATTAATCAAATTATAAACCATATTCTTTCTTTGGTTTTAATAATCATGTTGATTCTTTATATTTTTACACTTCTTATAACAGTACCCTTTCTCTTCTGCATCATTAAAGTTTAATAGTCCACAGGAATGAAAGAGACGTGATGTATAATGTAGTCTTCAAAAACACTTTTTTAAATAATAGTAATATAATATAAATAATAATAATAATAATATTTTTTAAGTGAAATAACTTTTGTGCTAAATTATTTTAGTTTGTTTTATGGAACCATGATCTGAAGAAGGCAATGATTCTAGAACCCTAATTAAATTTTTTTCAAAGAATCTAATATGTTGATTTCATTGCAACAGTTAAACTCTGGCCACTAATTAACTAATTTTATTGTGTAAAAGTAGAAAAGGCAGATTGGAGATTCTAATTCATTGCAGGTCTGTGATCCTGGTATTTGAAAGCGTAGCACAGTGAATGCACCATGTCTGTGAATAATCTAACAATGCATGGCCATTCTCATCAGATTTACTGCGAAGACTTTTCAAATAGTTTTGTTTCTCTTTAGCCTGAGGCAAAAAACGGCTGAACAATTGAGGTGATGGGTCAAGAGCAGGTTTAATCCGAACATTCTTCATCCTGGAATATAATATGGCTGGAAACCAAGGAGCATGTGAAGGAAGAATGTGTTAGGGAAAGTGAAAACCTGAAAGAAAAAATCGTGAAATATTATAAAAGCATCAAAAATGAAAATTCTGTCAGGGCTATAGCTATGTAGAATTCAGAAAGCCTTGTTTTTGTCGACATCTATGGCCGTTAAGTGAACTGCAGCCAGCAACGTGCTCGTGCTCGCGTAAACAAGAGACTGAACGTGAAGTTCTTTTTCGTTCTTCGTTTAGATGTAAAAAGAAGTTGGAATTGGAAATAGGCAGCGATATAGGCTACTGTTCACGAACATCCCGACTCCGACCACATAGAGCGTTTAGATGAATATATAAAAATGTGCCGCGCTCTTTCCTCAAAATAGACACACAACAAAAATGACAGCGGTAGAAAACAGCAGTTAAGAAAGCATCTGATTATGTGCTTGCAGCAGCTCTGCAATTCACCGGCATCATGTCGACAGATGAGGTAGGCCTATAAGACACACTTTTATGTTAGTTTGATTATAAAGTATATTAAAAAAAAAATTTAAAATTTAATATTTATAAAGTAAATGTACGTTTATTAATACCTGTTCTTTGCAAGTTTGCATCACACAGTCACTGTCAGAAAAAAAGGTACAAAACCTGTCACTGGGGCAGTACCTTTTGAAAAGGTACACTTTTGTACCTAAAGGGTGCATATTGGTACCTTAATGGTACATATTAGCACCTAAAAGGAACATATTAGTACCTAAAAGGAACAAAAGTGTACCTTTTGAAAAGGTACCGCCCCAGTGACAGCTTTTGTACCTTTTTTTTTCTGACAATAATGGCTCTTTCTGTTTATACTGAACATTGTATGCGTTTATTTCATGTGTCTTTGAAAGAGAGGCACTCTCGGGAGCGCAAAAAAAAGTCACATTCCTTTGATTTTTCCGGCAAAAACTTCTTTCACATAAAAATCAGTGCAGGCTTTCATAGACAACTTAGGAAGTCAGGGAAGGTGATTGGCAATAAAAAAGTGATTAATACATTAAATTCTTACAGATATTGTCCCTTTAATTACTCCCCTTGATTCTTCAAAAATCTTCTTTTTGTGCTCCACAAAAAGGGTTTGGAACCACGCGAAGTTTAGTAAATAACATGATCTTTAATATGACCTTAATATGTATGTTTGATAGTTGTTATGAACTATGACAATTCTTCCAGTATAGCTCTTTCTCTGCCTCTCCCAGTGGATATTGGAGAAATAGATGTCATTAATAACAGCTTCTCTCTTCCACCCCGTGTGTGGTTCATCAGCTCCACCGTGCTCTCCTGGAGCAAGACGTCGGTTCTAGGATGTCACACAATTACCTCTTAAGTGCTCAAACAAATGGAGAGACCTGGCAAGTGACATCAAATCAACTCTGTCACAGGTGATCGAGTCTAGTCATCAAGTCAGGGCGAACGGCGCTCCTGTCAGGACACAAGAGCAGGACAGCGAGGGTTTTCCATCAGGAGATCGTAATGGACTCCTATTAATACAGAAACACTTTTTCCCCTGAACATTTTCAGAAGATAAAGATGGAAATATATTTCACCTGTTCTCTAGTGTATGTCAGTCTCTTGCAAGCTTGTGGGCCATGTAGTTCCAACCCTGCAAACTTCATGGTTTTACTTAGAAAAATTAAGTTGAGAACCTAAAAATCAGAAAGCATTAGGTTGAGTTGAATTTTTATGTTTTCTCAACAATTCCTTTTTACATTTTATATCACTGTAAAAAAGTTTTTTTAAAGTAAGTGTTCAAGCTGCCTTAAAATTTTAAGTTTAGTCAACTTGAAATGTGAAGTTGTACTAAGTGATAACTTAAATATTTAAGTTGACTAAACTTAAAATTTTAAGGCAGCACGAACACTTACTTTTTTAAGTTGAACATCATTTTTCAAAAAACAAAAGTAAGTAAATCTCGTTCCCTACATTTCTAGTATTTCCAAAAGAGAATGGAAATTACCTTGTTTAGACCTTCAGAATATGCTGATTGCAGTAAAAATCTTTTAAGCTTTAACCATCAGATGAACGATTAATTGCATGCAAGAATATTTCAATATCAATATGAATTTGGTCATATTCTGATTGTATACATATAAACTATGCATATATGCATCATGTAAATGTTACAGTATATGCCAGCCTGGATATGCAGTTAGAAAGGAGAGTAAAACATCTGCCATATGCAAGTGTAAATAGACATTTTCGATTATGTAAACACTTTTAATTCCTAGGGAAATCATTGAACACCGTGCTACAACATTGCTAACAACAATCATATCAAAGCCTATAATAAAAAGCAGTGATTTTTATTATTTGTTATACCAATTTTGACAACAAACCTCCAGTCAACCTTACAAGCAGACTTTGTGTGCAGAGCATGCATGCAAACGGGCCGTGAGCGCTTGCGAACACACATCTGATGGAGCCAAGAGGCCGTAGGACATTATCAGTGAGATAATATTGTCAATGGCTGATGTAAATTGCAGGGCGACATAGTCAACAGACATGGATGAGCGGCTGCAGTGTGTCGGGGCCGTGACACTGACAAATGGAATATTTTTAGAGGGCTTAATCGCTGGAAATGGGGTTCTGTCTGATGGTGACATGCACACCCCTCGCTCCAATGGCCGCAAAAAAGAAAACTGATTGTCTGGCCCGCTCACTCAATCTCTCCTCCTTCAACCTTGCACCTCCTCCCTTTCCAAACACACACACACACACACACACACACACACACACACACACACACACACACACACACACACACACACACACACACACACACACACACACACACACACACACACACACACACACACACACACACACACACACACACAATTGGTTTTCCCCTCGCTGTCAACAGAAGGAGGCCTGAAATGCAAGACACATTCAATAGGGAAATTAAGACGTTGCGCTGTTTTCATATTCATTCCATTCCAGAGGAAAATTGTATTGTTTTGTAATTGTATTGTATTGCTCAGTGATTGCCCTTTCATAACTCACAAGGCTTAATTGCGTGAACGTGTGCCGTTTTCCCTTAAAATCAATAATTTTTCATATAAAATAAATAAAATGTGCACATTAGACATCTTAATGCAAAATTTGCTTGTTATGGAAGAAAAACTTTATAAACAGCCAACGAAAAGCAAAATACAAGTTATTTTAATGTATTACATTATACATTTAACCCTGAACATTGATTGCCAGTCAACATCATCTTTGAAGTTTTATGTTTCTGTACGAATCTCATCATATTAAATCTTACGTTTTTCGAGATCAGGTTGGCTTGACTGCAATTCCACATTCACTTGATATGATTTTACATTAGAATAACTGCATTTATAATTTTTAAAAGAAGTGCTAGAAGTCAAATTAGCTTTTCACTATTAGTTTTCCAAATCCATTCAATGCTAATTCACAAGCTCTCAGTTCAGTGTTGCAGCAACATCGTTTCATTGTTTACGTAATTGTTTGATCAAGGTATAACATGCATTTCAAAAGCTTTGGCTTCACTTTATTTTCATGTCCAAACTGTGCGCTGAGCGACTGTCGCTTAAGCCAGATTTGGGACATCTTCAGGATGAGATAATGCACTTTAAAACTATATATGGGATTGTTCAAATGAAAATTGTGACTAATCAGAAAATATACCCAGTCCTGCTACATTTCTGCATCAACCAACTTAAATATTTTGCTTAGAATAACATGAATATTATTTCACATTGACTGAAACGCCACTCTCGATGTGTTTCACCAACTTTGTCCATAAATCTTGCAATGTGAAGTTATGGCTACCAAGTGCTTTTGTGCATTATTCTTCAGAGCACTATAACCACATGCTCAAAATGAACACTTTTCATCTCAATGATGTCTGTGATTAGAAAAGTTGGGATTTTATGGTCTTATAGTTTCCTGTAATGATTTAGATAATGATAGCTTGTGGCCTTGAGGAGTGAATGTCCGTGTCTGGGGCCGAAATAAACCTCTCAGGTTGAGAAGCAGGAGCTATGCTTTATTATGCAGGTGGAGAGACGTCCCCTTAACAGTGCTTCATCTCTGTTCTTACCGGCTGAGAAAGAGGGAGACCGTCCCATGTCAGGCATGAATCACTTCCAAGTGCGCCTGACCCTCTCTCTGTAGATCAATGATAATTACCAGCGTGACATGAGTACAATTATTACTGTACAGGATCAGAGGCTGCAGGGAATGCTGGGAGCTTGAGTTACGGCTCTCGCAGGGCCCGCACAAGTCTTGGTCAATAAGCAAGCCATTTTACTCTCTTATATGACAGCTTACAGCGGGATATACGCCTTAACGCTGGTTGGTCGTGTAAAGCCTGTTTCTCCTCTGCTTCTGTCCTTTTACTTGGTTTTTGCACAAAGTAGTATGAAAATTTACAGTCTGGGACAGTCATTTACAGACAGGACCCCTTTTACTGAAACTTTAGATAGATGGATGGATGGATGAATAGATAGATAAATAGAAATAGATAAATGGATAGATTGATGGATGGATGGATGGATGGATGGATGGATAGATAGATAGATAGATAGATAGATAGATAGATAGATAGATAGATAGATAGATAGATAGATAGATAGATAGAATAGAGATAAATGGATAGATGGATAGATGGATGGATAGATGGATGGATAGATTGATGGATGGATGGATGGATGGATGGATGGATGGGATAGATAGATAGATAGATGATAGATAGATAGATAGATAGATAGATAGATAGATAGATAGATAGAGATAAATGGATAGATGGATAGATAGATGGATAGATGGATGGATAGATTGATGGATGGATGGATGGATGGATAGATAGATAGATAGATAGATAGATAGATAGATAGATAGATAGATAGATAGATAGATAGAGATAAATGGATAGATGGATAGATGGATGGATAGATGGATGGATAGATTGATGGATGGATGGATGGATGGATAGATAGATAGATAGATAGATAGATAGATAGATAGATAGATAGATAGATAGATAGATAGATAGATAGATAGATGATAGATGATAGATAGATAGATAGATAGATAGAGATAAATGGATAGATGGATAGATAGATGGATAGATGGATGGATAGATTGATGGATGGATGGATGGATGGATGGATAGATAGATAGATAGATAGATAGATAGATAGATAGATAGATAGATAGATAGATAGATAGATAGATAGATAGATAGAGATAAATGGATAGATGGATAGATGGATGGATAGATGGATGGATGGATGGATGGATGGATGGATGGATGGATGGATGGATGGATGGATGGATGGATAGATAGATAAATAGAAATAGATAAATGGATAGATGGATAGATAGATGGATGGATGGATGGATAGATAGATAAATAGAAATAGATAAATGGATGGATAGATGGATGGATGGATGGATGGATGGATAGATAGATAAATAGAAATAGATAAATAGAAATAGATAAATGGATAGATGGATAGATGGATGGATGGATGGATGGATGGATGGATGATGGATGGATAGATAGATAGATAGATAGATAGATAGATAGATAGATAGATAGATAGATAGATAGATAGATAGATAGATAGAAATATATAAATGGATGGATGGATGGATGGATGGATAGATAGATAAATAGAAATATATAAATGGATGGATGGATGGATAGATAGATAAATAGAAATAGATAAATGGATAGATGGATGGATGGATGGACGGATGGATGGATGGATGGATGGTGGATGGATGGATGGATGGATGGATGGATAGATAGATAGATAAATAGATAGATAGATAAATAGAAATAGATAAATGGATAGATGGATAGTGTCACGTTTTGATGTATTTAGTTATGTTTTGAGATCTTGTCTTCCCCTGTCTTTTGTGATTTTGGTTTAGTCCTGTTAGTTTTCCCGCTCCTCGTTTGTGTCCAATTTTCTGCACCTGTTTTCAGTTAATTATCTTGTTTGGTTCAGTGTATTTAAGCCCTGTGTTTTCCCTGAGTGTTTGTTGATCGGTGTCTATGTATGGTTGTGTGTGTTAACCCTGAATTCCTGGAGTTTTGTTCTTGTTTTGATTTTGGAAGTTTCATTTTGTTCATTAAAACTATTATATTGAAGCTCCCGTGTCCTCGTCTTCAGCAACCTGCACCCAACCCTGACAGAACGATCGACCTTAAAATCAAAATATGGGCCGAAGGAGGAAAAACAAAGAGGTGAGCCCCTTCGACAACCCAATCCTCTTCCAAGAGGAACGCTCACTTGAAGAGTATGCAGGACTTTACATAAAGATGTATGATGATGAGACTCAGGATGAGGAGGAACTTACAAGGAGTTTCTGGGGTGGACTGAAAGACCCACTAGCCCAAATAATTCTTGTCAAGGATCTCCATTTGTCATTTTTGGAGTTTGTGGATCACACACTGTGGGCGTGTGGATCCACATACCTAGTGGAAGATCTCCCACTCCAGCCAGTGCCAAGCCCGCCAGCCCCTGAGCCCATCACCTGCACGCCAGCCCTGAGCCCATCACCTGCACGCCAGCGCCTGAGCCCATCACCTGCACGCTAACGCCAGAGCCCATCGCATGCCCGCCAGAGCCTGAGCCCATCGCCTGCCCGCCAGAGCCTGCACACCGCATCAGCCCTGCCGCCAGATCAGTCCCTGGACTTCCCCGGCTGATATCCTGTTTGACTGATCCCCCGCTGATATCAGTGCGGTTAGCCAAAAAGAAGGCTGCCGAGGCTGGGGTTCAAATCAGCCACATCCCGCCAGAGCCTGAGCCCGTCGCCTGCCCGCCAGAGCCTGAGCCCGTCGCCTGCCCGCCAGAGCCTGAGCCCGTCGCCTGCCCGCCAGAGCCTGAGCCCGTCGCCTGCCCGCCAGAGCCTGAGCCCGTCGCCTGCCCGCCAGAGCCTGAGCCCAGCCCCAAGCTCCCTAAAATGCTGGTTCCATCCAGTTCCGAGTCCCATGATGTGCTGGCCCCGTCCAGTTCCGAGTCCCATGATGCGCCAGAGCCAGAGCCCGTTGACCCAGCGCCAGAGCCAGAGCCCGTTGACCCAGCGCCAGAGCCCGTTGACCCAGCGCCAGAGCCCGTTGACCCAGCGCCAGAGCCCGTTGACCCAGCGCCAGAGCCCGTTGACCCAGCGCCAGAGCCCGTTGACCCAGCGCCAGAGCCCGTTGACCCAGCGCCAGAGCCCGTTGACCCAGCGCCAGAGCCCGTTGACCCAGCGCCAGAGCCCGTTGACCCAGACCCCGTTGACCCAGCGCCCGTTGATGTCAAGTCAGTTCCCGATCCTGAGCCTGTCCTCCCCAAGAAAATTTTGGGGGGGCGCTATACGCCTTCGCCGTGGCCGGCCAAAGATCCATGGAGGCCTGAAAAAATAACACCGCCATGGCCACCCGAAGGGTCCTCACCGCCATGGCCACCCGAAGGGTCCTCACCGCCATGGCCACCCGAAGGGTCTGCACCGCCATGGCCACCCGAAGGTTCTTCACCGCCATGGCCACCCGAAGGTTCTTCACCGCCACGGCCACCCGAAGGGTCTTCACCGCCGTGGCCACCTGAAGAGCCTGCACCGCCATGGCCACCCGAGGGGTCCTCACCGCCATGGCCACCCGAGGGTCCCACAGCACCGCCCTGGACGCCCGAGGGTCCCACAGCTCCGCCCTGGTCCCACAGCACCGCCCTGGACGCCCGAGGGTCCCACAGCTCCGCCCTGGACGCCCGAGGGTCCCACAGCACCGCCCTGGACGCCCGAGGGTCCCACAGCTCCGCCCCGGACGCCCGAGGGTCCCACAGCTCCGCCCTGGACGCCCGAGGGTCCCACAGCTCCGCCCTGGACGCCCGAGGGTCCCACAGCTCCGCCATGGTCACGCCCACAGCCTGCTCCACCCTGGCCACGCCCACAGCCTGCTCCGCCCTGGCCACGCCCACAGCCTGCTCCGCCCTGGCCACGCCCACAGCCTGCTCCGCCGTGGCCACGCCCACAGCCTGCTCCGCCCTGGCCACGCCCACAGCCTGCGCCGCCATGGCCACGCCCACAGCCTGCTCCGCCCTGGAGGCTTCCCGGACCAACACCATGCCCTCGTCAGCCTCCAGGGTGCCCACCCTCCCACCCCTTTGAATGTTATACGGCGCGAGGACGCGCCTTCGGGGAGGGGGGAGGTACTGTCACGTTTTGATGTATTTAGTTGTGTTTTGAGATCTTGTCTTCCCCTGTCTTTTGTGATTTTGGTTTAGTCCTGTTAGTTTTCCCGCTCCTCGTTTGTGTCCAATTTTCTGCACCTGTTTTCAGTTAATTATCTTGTTTGGTTCAGTGTATTTAAGCCCTGTGTTTTCCCTGAGTGTTTGTCGATCGTCGTCTATGTATGGTTGTGTGTTAACCCTGAATTCCTGGAGTTTTGTTCTTGTTTTGATTTTGGAAGTTTCATTTTGTTCATTAAAACTATTATATTGAAGCTCCCGTGTCCTCGTCTTCAGCAACCTGCACCCAACCCTGACAGATAGATGGATGGATGGATGGATAGATAGATAAATAGAAATATATAAATGGATGGATGGATGGATAGATAGATAAATAGAAATGGATGGATGGATGGATGGATGGATAGATAAATAGAAATAGATAAATGGATGGATGAATGGATAGATAGATAAATAGAAATAGATAAATGGATAGATTGATAGATAGATGGATGGATAGATAGATAAATAGAAATAGATAAATGGATGGATGGATGGATGAATGGATAGATAGATAGATAGATAAATCGATAAATAGATAAATGGATAGATGGATGGATGGATATTTTTGCTCAGAAAAGATTATCTAAATTGATCAAAAGTGACTGTTAAGACATTTATAATGTTACAAAAGTTTTCTAATTCAAATCAATTTCTAATCAATCAAAGAATCCTGAGATTATAATAAATTATTATTGAGCAGCAAATCATCATATTTGAATGATTTCTGAGGGATGATGTGACACTGAAGACTGGACTAATGATTCTGAAAATTAGCAGTTAATTGTGTGTGTGTGTGTGTGTGTGTGTGTATAGCTAGCCTTTATATAGCAGCAAAATAGGGCACGTTTCAGGGTCAGAGAGAAGGCTGAAAAATGGTAATGAAAAACAAATTTGAAACTGTTTTAGGTGCAAAAAACTTTCCTAATGTTGTTAGTGGACCTTAAATATAAATAAAGCTAAATAATTTTAAAAAAGGTTTGGTTCGACCCCTAATGCCCCTGCTTGAAAAGTACAGCACCTCTCATTCACACACACACACACACACACACACACACACACACACACACACACACACACACACACATCCTCTTATCCCAGTATTTTCACGCTATGTTTGGCAGCTCTCATCTTCCCTTTGATTCCGTAAGACTGCTTTCCTGACGGTGTGTGTGAGCACGCGTATTTTCAAGGATCCAGTCGTACCTGTAATCATAATCTACGACAGGAAACTTCAGAGAATCAATTAGTCCAACCCTCATCCTGCGAGCGAAGACGATTCCCCTCGACTTGAGCCGCAAACACCTTCTATCACGAGTCATTTTGCCTCCCTAACACCCGACTTCTCTTCCCTGAGCCCGGATAGGTTTGACTCTAAGCCTCTAAAAAGTTGACAACCCAAAAGCGCTTTTCCCCTTCTTGCTCTCGCCGAAGCCCTTCTCCCCTTTCAGCCTGTCGCCAAAGAAAGCTGGATTTGTTTTCCTGCGCCACCGATAGCAGAGCCCGTTATGGCATTTCATCCCCAATTAAATAAACAGTCTTTTAGAGTCGTCTAAATAGGCGAGCCTGCGGGGGAAGCCGGTGGCTCTACTCTTTCCTTTGTCCCGAGGAAAATGAGCCTCTGAAGAGAATTCATTGTGGCCCTGTTGTTTTTAAACGCGGCCGCGTCGCACAAAAGGAAACGTAAACCTGGCTCGCTCCTCTCGGCTGAAGTGGCTCCTCGGCTGGAACAAACACCTCATTCAGGGGTCAAATTTAATCCACCCCGCCTCAAGCTTTTGTATTCAGATTAGAGACTAAGGAGGATTTGCAGCGGCTCGAAGCCTCTTGTTAAAAGGCTGTGTTCCCCACTTAACTTGCAATTTACCTGTCACTTAAGCCCCGAGTGGAGATGGAGCTCACCTCTTCGGGAGAGGTTCAAGCCTTTCTCCTTCCCTCTCAATAAGTGCTTTCTCAAATGCTTACTGTACCGCGAGAGGCATTAGATTAGAAGAATCAAAACCAACCGGCTGTTTGGATAAGTAAGAAAGCATGTACCACTGAATGAAACCGAGAAATAAAACAGACTTGTGAGACAATCATTTTTACGTTCCGACAAAGGATGTAAATCCGCATGACAACACCGCAGTAATAAAGCACTTTCAATAATAATGCACTTTTGTAATGATTCGCAACGCTAACTGTTTAACCACTCTCGCTTTATGCGTGTGTGGTCTATTGCACGCTTTTTTTGCTGTTCAATTTTTAGCAAGGTATAACAGGGATAAAGCACAGAACATATGCTTTTTTGTTTGTTAATGACGATCAAAATGCATTTATCTATACTGAATATTGATGGAGCAACAACATTTGTCAAAAGAAGCTTGTTTAGTTTAAAACTCATGTAAATATGCCGCCACAGGGGTCTTGTAGTTCACACTTTGGGTAAACGGCTCCTCAGCATGTGGGAAATGCCCCCTGGGGGAGATATAGTGATATAATGTAGATATATAGGGGCAATATTTGCAAAGTAAATAATTTTGATATAGCAAGATACAAAAAAAATAAGATTTTATGATTTTGAAAGAGGTCACTCACTTATGCTAAGGTTGCAATAAAAACAATAATATTGTGAAATTACTGTCTGTCACCTTAAACCTCTCTCAAGTTTTGTCCTGTCACAGGCTAATCACGAGGGGAATTAACTTTATTTCTATTTACTAAACAGATTATGCATCTACATTAGCTCAAAGTCAAGCAGCTTGACTGGAAAAATCAAAGCAAAAAGGAAAGAAATGCGTCTCGGTTATGAGACCGTGGTCTGTGCGTATGCTGCCATCATCCCCAACACAAGACGGGCCGCTGGTAATCAGAAACTATTTCGATTTTTAATGGGAAAAAGAAGAAGAAAGAAGCGGGCGCGAAGCTTTCTTTAAATCTCTATGAGGAATCACTGTTTATAAATATGGATTATTATGGAGGAGTTCAAAATGTGTTTTCTGGGTGGTGAAGATGAGGTGTGTGTGTGTGTGTGCGTGTGCGTGTGTGCGTGCGTGTGTGTGTGTGTGTCCGGACACTCTCTCGTCTCCACCCGTCTGGAGTCCCTTGGCTCCTCAGCATTGTTCTCCATGAAATGATTTTATAAATGCAGAAGGCCCTAAGGCCACAGCGGCTCGGTTCTCTTTCAGGACTGGATAATTGACTCTTTTTCCTTGATAATTCATAGCTTGCATATGCCAACTAATACATCAGTTATGAGCCTGTGGCCGCTCTTGCATCACCCCTGAGACCCTCGAGGAGATCGAGACGAGGCAACAGACAGTGAGAAATGAGCATTTCTGGCTGTATGAATACATCCACAAAACATCTTGATCAGTGCCTGTTGTCATCTTGTGTCTACAATATTATTAATTCACTACTTAAAATACGGAGAAGGGAGGGAGTGAAGGGGACATGAATCCACCAATCAGCTGATAGAATATGAATGATGTCTATTTTGTTGTTGGTCTTATAATAAATTCATCAAAAACCAGTTCCTCCCCTAGTCTTTAATAGTCTTTTCAGGAATGAGATTAACATTGTCAGGAGAAGAAAAAGACGTCATTTGTTATTTTAAAAGGCGTGTCAGATACTCCAGTTCTCTGTATGGATTCATGTGCTTATTAAAAACATTGTGATACAAAGTGATTTCTATAAAGATGGTAATATGTTTTCTCTCAAACTTCCAACTTATTCCATTTTTTTCTTGCTTTTTTCACATAGTGTCCATGTTCAGGCGTTGGTTTGGAAAGATGTGTCTATGCAAATATGACCGGTAGATGATGCAGGGAATTTGGGATTTTGGAAACAAATGCATCAGTTCATAGCCTTGAGATTTTGCAATAGCTTCAGTGCTCAAACTGACACAAAACAGACTCACTATCCTTGAGGTATTAATATTGTGAAACTTTGTTTTGAACAACTTTTTTTGTAATTGAAATCGTTTACAAAAGCTTATAAATCATACAGAATGAGTTTTTTTTTATGTAAAAATGCAGAAAGGTTTCTGTTATGGGTTTGGGGGTAGGGTTAGTGTAAGGGTTGAGAAAGTGTGTGTGTGTGTGGTGTTGTGTGTGTGTGTGTGTGTGTGTGTGTGTGTGTGTGTGTGTGTGTGTGTGTGTGTGTGTGTGTGTGTGTGTGTGTGTGTGTGTGTGTGTGTGTGTGTGTGTGTGTGTGTGTGTGTGTGTGTGTGTGTGTGTGTGTGTGTGTGTGTGTGTGTGTGTGTGTGTGTAAAAAATAAATGTAACACGTGGTTCTGCTACCCTCTGCTGGCACATAAGCATACAATCACACAGGATCATTCAGCCTTATATGACATTCAATTTACCTCGATATGAATGTTTATGGTCTGAAATCGCCTGAAAGGGTTTAATTTTCCCAGAAGAACCACCATTTAATAATTTCACAATATTCACGTTTTAATAAAAACATGTGGATAAATATTGATGTTTATGTTTATATACTAAAAAATATTTTGCCCTAGCTATATAAATGAAAACTATTCAGTGTTCTTTCTTGTTCATTTAGTATAAAAAAAATAGCTAGGAAAACATTTAAATATGAAATATTAGTGGTGACGCGTCCAAATGAAAAGCTGAATCAGCTGTTCGATTCGATTCATTTGAATTAATTCAACAGTTTGAATTGATTCACATAAACTGTTCGGAAATCTTCATCTCCCAGCTCTAATAGTTCATTCATTTGAATGTTCATACAGTTCTTTGCTAGCGAAACCTAACCAAACCAACACACACTGAAGCGGGGAAGTATGACATCTGACGACACGGTTAAGTGGTTGTTTTATCATTTTTGACAATGACACCATCAGAGCCAGGGTTGAATTTGATTAGCAGCACCCCCTGTTGGCAAACTGATGACAATAAAATGATAGCTTATAAATATATCTCTGGTTGTTGTTTCTGTTCCACAAAATTTTGTATGTCATGTTTGGGGTGTGGGATGAAGAGAGGGATATTTTTAGTGATTATTTAATTAAAAATTATTTAATTTATCTTCAGTGTGTAGTATTAGCCAATCAGGTGTCAAAAAAACTGCTGCTAGTGAGATAACGTTAGTCTATATCAATATCAGCGCTATAGCAATATAATTATAGCTCAAGGCAGAGTTTATCAGCCGAACTCCAGAGCGGGAATCTAACGTTACCTTTGGTGTACCAAAATCATCGTAAGGTAGAGACACGGTGTCTTCTACGTCTTTTTCCTGCCGCTGTGCAGGCCCAGATGGTAGCCTATATGATTGTGATTAGCATGCCTATTATAAAGAAACGAACCTTTTACTATCATGTCTATTGACTTTGATTAAAGGCCATGGTGCAGGTTTTTTTTTTCTTCTTTTCTGGCAGTTTTCTAGTTGGTAATAAACATTTAAACAGTTATCCATTGTATTTGATGTTGTAGGGGATTACAAAAAAGAAATATAATACGGGAAAGTAGGTGATATGTTAGCATTTGGCTAACAGCTAGCGAGGATTCTAATTTCTCCCACAATGCATTGGATGACGTCACATGAGGTACGCTGTTGGACAACAGACGAAAGCCCGCGAGTAGTAGCTAACGTTAGCTAGTGAAAGAGTGACAGTGTCAGATATAAGTAAATATATCGAGATAGATAGATAGATAGATCTTCCGAAGCTGGGTGCAGTTTGTCAAGATTAGGCGAGCAGATTTTTCACCTAAGTTAACGTTAGCTCTGTCGCCGCAGTTACTCGAGAATATGCAGCGCGCATTTCAAAGAGGAGGATTACCACTCAGGGGATGCCAAGATGGTCTCACTTGGTTTAAAGAGTGAGAGGATGGCTAAGTTACTTCCTACCGCCGTGCCGTCTGTGAATGCAAACCTCTCTGCTTGCCCTGTCCCGAGGCCGAGAGACACCGTCTGCCGCAAGCGAGATATTGCCACGGTAAGTTCATGCTAACGTTAATGTTTACAAGCTGCGTGTTAGCTAGCTCTGTGTGTATTTTGTATAGCTACCGTGTTCCCTTTGACACAGCCCCCACTACAAGCACGATCACTCTGACATTAGAAGAGCATTTTTCGTGATTCACGAATTTGAGCCAAAACAAAATTGCCCTGAACTAAATGCCCATGTCGTTATATGAAAGCTTCATGGCTGGTGTTTGGACCAGTGGTAATGATCATCAAGCGGCTTTCGCAATCGTGCGTTTGGGTTTTGTGTTAGACTGCTACGGTTCTCTTTCACATTTGACCGTGACCGTGTCGTCAGGGCTGTAGTGGAGGCTAAACGCAGTTTACCCACCGCTGAAATTATGCCAGAAACAGTTTATCCACTTCTCACTTCAGAGTTTAGCTACCTCTCAGTAAATTCACTACCTCATAGAGTTTATGTAACTTTACCACATGTATTACCACTAGTATTGGTGTAACTGTAAACATTTAATAGTAACATTCAAATCATCGAATATGTTCTGGATTTCTTTTATGTATTCATTTAGTAGCGCATATCAGGGTCCACTGTACTGTAATCTCCCTGGCAATCTCATAACATTCTGTTTACTGTTTATGTTTGCTATAATTCATATGCAGGACCATTTCATGTGTTTTCAAACTTTCCATTAGTGGCAATGATCTTTATACAGTATTATTATTATGTCTGCAGGTTATGCAACATCATTAATGAAGGCCCTTTGGGAAAGCTACACCAATTCACCTGCAGCTCTTCGAGAGGTTAGCGCCAGTTTGTCCTGATGCACCCGGCCGCCCCATCGCCAAATCCTTCAAACAGGTTCCTGAGGAGGAGGCCGTCAGACTCTACCTAGCCCTATTTATTTTAGTTGTTAGTTATCTTCTTTCCTTCTGTCCCTGTCATCTCATTTAGTGGTGGTTTCGGTGCTTTGGTTTTACTTTGCACAAAATCATTACTTTTTTTCTTAGGCTATTGATTCCCGTGATCTTGCTTATAAATTCCGATTCAGCCATTAGCCTATACCTTCGTGAGGTCTGGGGAGGCGGTCCGTTCAGAATTACAACCAACATAAAATATAAGTGTGCATGTACAAATTTGCAGTAATGTTCGGTAAATATAAACTTGAAACCGGAGAGATAGTTAATGAGTGAATTAACTATGTTCCTAAACATGATCCATAACTGTTAACGGGATTCATTTCAGTATGGCTAATGTACCCCTTCGTCCTACCCTAATCATAGACTAAACCATATCAGAAAACACACAAATACATGTATACGATGTACAGTACACATGTATATTTGAATCACACATAACTAACCTTAACCCATACACATAATATATTCACACACACACACACACAAATTCATTTATTTAAATGGGTTAGGGTTATGTATGTATATACTTCAGGTTACCATAAGTTAGTTAACTTAAATGAAGAGTTGGTCATGTAAGCTATAGCTAGCTGCAATTAACCCATTATCTAAAACATTAACTAAAACTGGCCACATAAAATATACTGACTAGATTCACGAGAGGTCGGCTAATGTGTGTAAAAGTTAAAAAAAATACAGTAATTTCATTAATTTACCAGCGAGCGTACTTCGGAAGCACTGAAAATGAATGGGGTTCAATGGTGGAACTATCAATGTTTGGAACTATCGGCTGCTCCACGACACGCGTTACTTCCTCATCCCAGAGTTCCTATGGCGGTCTATGGGAGTGTCGTAACTCTCTATGGCTCTGGACCACACTATTGCAGGCAAAAGAAACAATGTGCAAACATTTCAGGTCTAGCCCTTCATCAGTGGGCTTTTTTTATATAGATTTGTTTACTTGCAACCTGTGTCTTTGTTCAGTAATATTTGTCCTTGTTCAGTAAATGTTTAGTAACCATTACAAGCAATGCCAATAAACAGCTTTTTTCTTATAAAAATCCATGTGTTCTGTGTACTTTATAACATTTTGAGGGCAATTGGGCGATCACAACAGAATAAGGAATTATTATTTTTATTCATTTTCATCCAAACGAGGCAATTGAAAGCCCTGATAGGTCTGGTCACAACTTTGGAATTGTTGTCTGATGGTTGAAACCACACGAGAGGCTTCTTTATACTCCTGCCTAAAACTCCATAAGCCCAGCGTATAGCCTGCCTGGACGCAGTGTACCGGTATTGCCATGGATAAGTAGGAAAGATTCTTAAGTTTTAAACTCTGCAAGTATGTTGGAAACATATCTGATGCATGTTTATTGTGTATGCAACACATCTCCTGTCACCTATAGCTGTTGTTCAAAGGACTCCGTGTAAAAAATAAAAAGGTAAAGTAAACATAAACCATGAACATACTCATCACACTGAAGACATGACCAGCCTACTCGTCGTCAGCTACATTTGCAAACAACATTTTCACCGGATATAGAGGTAAAAGCAGGACACTCGGCCGAGCAAACAGATACTCAAATTATACTCGAAATTTACTCAATGATGCCTTATTAATTTTAGTATATTTAAAGTAGCCTATGCCTCCTCTGTATGGATAGAAAATGGTTTTATTACAAGACATAAATTCAGATAGGCTTCTCAAAGCCTGTTTTATTACAGGTTTGAATGAATGAAATAATGTCTCTTCTGTATTAGAAAAATTAATCTATAATTATTACAGGTTTGAATGAATGAAATAATGTCTCATCTGTATTAGAAAAATAAATATATAAATAAGAAATAACTAAAAGCAATACCTCCAAATTTAACAAAAATAGCTCTCACAAACTTACAAAAACGAACTAAAAACTTTTTCTTCCTCTATCATATTTTTCTTCCTCAATCCTCATCCTCCTTGTTTGCCCATCTATGTTTTGTTTTAGAGCTGATCTTTCCCAGAAGTTTTTTGAAAACCAGGACATTTTCATAATTAAAAAAAAAACAGCTAAAACAGGACGTGAAAACAGAACATGTCCTGGGAAAACAGGACTGTTGGTTAGTTACCCAAACCTAGTCTAAAGTCTGGGGCGTTGCGCGTACATTCAGATGCTATTTTAAGCGCGCATGCTTGGCCACAATACAGAGTGTGAACAACGTGCATCCACTGTAAATGATTCTCTCATCTACACAGATGCATTTTACTTTTTGCAAACGATACATTATTATAAGGAAAACTATTTAAACACGAGTGTTACAGCCCTGACGAGAACATCGATCTCCTCGGCTGTGAACCATGAGAACTGTAACCGATTCTGAAGCGCGCCTCTGCCTCTAGCCTTGTTTATACTCGACGCGTCCGCACGAGCGCGAGTCTCCGCTGACTGCGCGCACCCCTCTCCAAACGGACGAGGCGTTTATACTTGACGCGCTCGCCGTTGTGCTATTCTGTGAAACGACAGGGGGCGACTCGGAGTAGCTAATTCTCCTCTAAACCACCAGGAATCAGTGAAGAAGTAGTTTGCCGTTTATTAGTAGTTTATTAATTGCTGATTCATAAAAGAGTAATAAAGGCAGTAGGTTTATTGTAGCCTACTTTCACTGCATGTAAACTAAACAACTGAAGCCTTATTGAAGATTGTTTAAACCTTAATTTCATCACAGGGCTTACTTCTGTTATTGTATGCTTATTTTGTAAATGTAACCATTACTTTAGACAAGTGCAAACTGGGTGCTTAATGCAAATGTATTCCTATTCACAAAATGAGAGGCTTTTATGGTCGCCCATCAATGCAAATGTATCTGTGTATAGAAGGATAATAAACATGCTGGTACAGACGTACCAGTTCGGCTAGATTCGGCTCGAAGTCGTTCATCTTCGGATGCGGCGCCGCGCGCGAAGTTACAAAAAGTGCCGCGCACACCGCCAGGCGAAATGGGGTCTTGCGCACCCAACGCGCACGACCGCCCACACCGCAATGACGTCATTTTTGCCGCGCGCGCTTCGCGCTCTTGCGGACGCGTCGAGTATAAACCAGGCTTCTGCCTGCAGCCTGCGTCCATAGACATAATATAATACATAGACGCCCTATTGGCCGCTTTGGAACGTTGCTGCGATACGTCAACGGGTCCGCCATTTTGCGGAGGGCAAGACCGCACTGTAATCAAGGGTGAGCTGCGTTTTTATCTGGATAAAAACAAAAACTGTTTTTATATTTATCAACCGATTTCAGTGGTTTGTATGTGTTGTACAAAAAGTTCCATCTCTAGTTATTTAAAATCTCAATAGTTAGACTTGTAAAATATTTGTTTTAATAAAGAATGGTCAAAGCTCAGGCTTGTCATGTATCTGGCTTTTTATTCTTGGATAAGAATGATGAAGACCCCCATACTGAGATATAATTTAAGTTTTCTTAAAAAAAGCATTTTCTGTGATTGACCAGATTTGAGCAATAACAAAGATAACTGATGGATCCTTTATGATAATACATATGTTATGGTACAACTACTGTGCAATGCAGTAAATATAACATTTGTGAGAAGTAATAGTAAATAGTTTAGTCAATAAAATAAACAAATAGTATACAGCAAATAAAATAGTAATGAATAGTGTATAATTATATAATATCATACAATAATACAATCATAAAAATATTGATAATAGCATATGGTTTATTAATAATACTATAATCATAGCAATAGAATAAGAAATATAAATTACAGAATATACACAATAAATTTATACTTATATTTAATATTTAACTCTTTTTGTTCAATTTCAGTTGTATTGATCAGTAATAGCCATTATAACAGAAGTAGCTTCAGTCAAACATACAGCAGGATACAACATTAAAAAAGCCTAAATATAAAGTTATGAAACTTCACTTTGCCCTCAGCCAAAACGATTTACCAGGGAACCCTTTATAGATTAATGAGACCAAAGATCGCCCGTTAGATATACACAAGACGAATTATATCTCATGTTTAATCACTAGACTAGAGACATCCGAGCCGGCGGCACACTTCAGATGCTCTGGCCGAGGTAAGGCTGTCGCATGCGGGGTTAATGTGCGCTGAGCGCCCGGTGATCGCATTTTACAACTCCGAAACCGTCAGATCAAATTTTTAAATAGGCGCTATCTTTAAAAACAAACCACATATTTAAGCTTTAAACAACTACATTGTCGACTGAAAAACTATTAAAACTACATTTCGTGACACAATAACAGTAGTATTTTTTCATTTATCCTCTGAACGTTACTATTACTAATTAAATAATGACCAAATACAACCAAAAACAAACGTTTAGTCTTGCCTGTGAAAGATAATTCCTCGAAAGTTGTTTTCAATTGTGTGGCGACTTGTACAGCCCCAAGCAGCGCACAAAACAGGCATTTTTCTCAATTCCCAGTATGAGAGGTATGGTAAAGTTGCCATCCCCAATATGGCGGCGCCGTTGACGTGCGCTCCAGCGGCCAATAGGGCGTCTATGTATTATATTATGTCTATGCCTGCGTCTACCTCATGTGACGTCATCGCCGAGTCGCGTAAAAAATAACCGTCACTAACCAAAAACTACAAAAACTGGACTTTAACACCATTTTGGAGACATTTCTAACTTTATATACATATCTTAACTGCTTTATGTACCCATTAATCGACAGTGGTGTTTAACCTGCAACATGGCCTTTAATATACGCGAGGGAGAGAGAGAGAGCAAGACAGCGCTTGTGTTGTGTGAAGACGTGAGATTGCGCGTGCGCGGCCGGGCGCTCTCTCTCTCTCTCTCTCTCTCTCTCTCTCTCTCTCTCTCTCTCTCTCTCTCTCTCTCTCTCTCTCTCTCTCTCTCTCTGTCAAAGCAACACTCACCGATCAAAAAAGGCTTTGGCGGCCGCCAAAAAGCGGACGATCCGACGTATTTTACAACCCGAAACTAAAAAAAACAGACCGGCTATTTGAGACCGGCCTTTATTTACCCAAACCTGTCGCCACACCAGGCGTGTAAAAGAGACAGGCGTCTATTTGGGACTCGGCTATTATTTTAAGTTTTACGGTATAAAGATCGTTGTCGTGCTTGCATCAATGCAAATGGGAAAAAAGGTTTTTAGGTTAGAGTAGGCTAGTAATAATTCGTTGCATTTGCATTTATATAGCGCTTTTCTAGGTACTAGTAATTCATAGATCTGTATAGAAGTGGACTTTTCCACGTTCCTGTAATTGCTTGGTCGGATTCTTTCTTCAGTCCAAAAGAAATTAAGGTTTTTGATGAAAACATTCCAGGATTTTTCTCCATATAATGGACTTCAATGGGATCCAAACGGTTCAAGGTCCAAATGACAGTTTCAGTGCAGCTTCAAAGGGCTTTAAACGACACCAGACGATGAATAAGGGTCTTATCTAGCGAAACGGTGCGTCATTTCAAAAATAAATAAAAAGGTTTACGTTTTATCAGCACAAATGCTCGCCTTGCTCTGTTCTGTGATGCACGTTCGTGACTCTCCTGTTCGAACTCGTTCATCAAAATGAACAAATCTTTTTTCGAGTCATTTCATTCATTCAACGAACGAAAAAGATTCGTTCATTTTGAGATGCGAACGCGCTAGATAAGGCCCATCGTCTGGTGTCGTTTAAAGCCCTTTGAAGCTGCACTGAAACTGTTATTTGGACCTTGAACCGTTTGGGTCCCATTGAAGTCCATTATATGGAGAAAAATCCTGGAATGTTTTCATCAAAAACCTTCATTTCTTTTCGACTGAAGAAAGAAAGACATGGACATCTTGGATGACATGCGGGTGAGTAAATTATCAGCAAAAGTTTTTTAAAAAATGAACTAATCCTTTAAGAGTTGACTGCAGTGAGTCACATCACATACATTGTCAGATGTCTGAAAAAATAAGCATCTTTTAATCATTGTTTATGTTGCCCTCTGCTCCCTTCTTCAGACTTTCAGTCATCCATGTGTTAATACAGTCTGACACAAAAAGTTGCTCCCATTTGTTTGTCATTAGTTTGAAACTATGCTGACATAATTTGGTACTCACTTAGGCCTGGTCTATTAACTGTTACAAGATGAAGAAGATTCCACTTGTTTCAATACGAAAAGTCTTTAATAATAATGTAAATACAGAAGGTGTGCGTGATATATGAACATGGATCAACAAACACAGAGTGAAGGTGAGTAACGATCACCTGTGGATCACACACATGGCATGGACTGGATTTTTAGACATGTCTCATAAATGGTATACGTCTGGTTCATTGATGTCTCATTTAATTGTTCTCCAGGCTACAGCTAATGTAAGTTTCTGAATCAAATGAATCGTCAGTCAACTTTTTTTCCAAGCGGCAGAGTATTTGACATTTTTCCATTTTAATGGAAAAATTACTTTTCAAATTACTCTACACACCATTCAATTATTAGAATCTAAACACTATAGATTATTTGTAAATTAATAGTAATTATGATCATATCATAACAAAGTTTCATGTGCTACCTTTATAGAGCTTTAATAAATTCTGCATAATTTAAACAAACTTCTATAAATGTTGATATATGAGATGAACTTGACTGACTTTATTCATGTGTTTCTGACTTCAGTGTGTGTGTCACAGGCTGTAAAGATGTCCAGAGATCTGAGTGAGGATGATGATGATGGATGTGAGACTGCTGTCAGCGAGGTTCAGCTTTCTGCAAATCAAACGAAACACAGATGAAGTGCAGGTGAACATGATGTATGGTGTATTTAATGCTTTGTGAGATTTAGCTTTCAGTTTTAATGCCATTTTAACTGGTGAGAATAACAATTAGTTATATCTGCAATTTAGTCATTGCATTTTTTAGAAACAAGATTGATTTCTATAGTGATCATTTAAAAAAAAAAAGGGGGGGGGGGGTGTACTTTAATTAACATCTTTCATTTAAAAACATTGGGAGTCAATGGCTTAATTTTTTGGCTAGTAAAAATTAAGTTAGGCTTATTTGGGGCCAAAATTGGATTATGAAAAAAAAAAAAAAACGTAGTCTGTCTGACTAATAAAACTGAATTACTAAAGTTACCCTTCTGGTACTTGTTCGCTTGTCGGTCAAAAATGATTTATAACTTTTTTTTATTCCAATTGAATGAATATACTATATTTTAGTTCGATAATATTTTTTATGTAATATTTGGTATTTTTAGGGGATTTTATGGTACTAAATTATATTTATGCAGTAGTTATAATCCATTTCACTTTTTGAGCATAGACCTGAAATTGAATTTTCCAACTTAAACTGCTATAAAATCTTGAATGCTTTGTAGCACAGACTTTAGTTTGGTCTTATTTTAAAGACAACACTTGGCAGATTATTAGTGAAGTGAAAAAAGTTTTTTTTTAAATAACTTGGAAAAAAGTTTTTACATTTATTGTTATGAAAAATGCCCCCCAATTTTTTTTTATATTAAATATATATTTTCCAAAGCACTCTAAAACGGTGAGAAAATCAATGTGTTCCTAATTTGAGGTTGATATCTCAGAAAATGAGCTTTCAGTAAGATTTTGTTTGGCCACAGTACTAAACATTTCCAGTAGATGAAATTCGTTTCCCATTAATTTCCAATGCGGTAAATTTTGACAATGAGGAACAGAAGTGTGACTATTTTTTTTAGGACCATTTAACCTTTTGTGTGTGTGTGTGTGTGTGTGTGTGTGTGTGTGTGTGTGTGTGTGTGTGTGTGTGTGTGTGTGTGTGTGTGTGTGTGTGTGTGTGTGTGTGTTGTGTGTGTGTGTGTGTGTGTGTGTGTGTGTGTGTGTGTGTGTGTGTTTACCAAGTTTTGTACCATTCGGATGAAGTAAAACACAGTTCACAGCACACAGTTCTTGGAGAACATCTCTGAGAGAATGGTGTCATCATGATTCATTGTAGCTGTTCACTTTAAGCCCTGCCGTCATCATTGGCTCAAATCAGAATTTATGTTTCCGCTCAGATTCAAAGTTTTTATCGTTTTATTACTGCCTGGCATGCTTTAAACACCACATGCTTTGATGTTCCAGCTTTATTTCAGTGCTGCACAGTGGTGTTTTCACACAACATGCTGACATACATGCGTGTAGCTGTATATCACAACAGCTCAGGGCATTAACAATCCCTGCTGGAGATTTTCCATTTATAAGACTGTTGACGTGTATAGTATTTACAGTAGTTTACAATAGTTATTACATACAAAATCATTAAGAGCTGTGCATTCGACTGTACATTTAAAAGAAATGATCCTCATACATAGCTGATTTAATTAGTAGTAGATCAGTAGGTAATGTATGTTTAATGTTTATGAATAATTACAAAATATTCCTAAATTAAAATTATTTTAATCTCCACTTGCTTTTATTTTTATTTTTTTTACATTCATGCACAGCCATGCATTCTATATATTATAAAATATGAGATTGTATGTAAAAATGGGTGGATTTATGGGAGGAGCTCTGGATATTAGTGTTCCTCTGGATGGCAGCAGATGCTTTACATGAATAGAGCTGATGCACATTTTTACGTTTCTTCTCTTACACAGCAAACCCATGCACTCTTCACACATATCCAAGGATTCTCAGTCATTTCATATGGCATCTTTTTATTGCATGTGAATCTCATACAGAGAAGAGGCTATGAAGTCTGTCATGAGCTTGTGATCTTCATCGTTCAGGTTGGACTCAAGCCGGTACTGTACTGAAATCAGAGCTGCTTTACACAGTAAGTGCACATTTTGCTTACACTATTTGTTTATGAGTTCAGTAAAATGGGTTAAAATCATGTGCATCATGAGAAAATAACTTCTTTACTATTCCACTTTTTCAAGGTTATGTGGCAATATAATTTTAATATTTTTTCGAGTGAAAAGCAAATAAACAGCTACTGATTGCAAACTTTGAATGTGGCAACGCATTTGAAAATAAGGTTATCCACCCTTAATACTGTCTCTCTCTCTCGTACTGTAGTGATGATACGGCTGTGTGTGAGTTGGCTGGTTTTGCTGTTGGGAGTTCAGCTTGTTTTGGCTCAGCTGGAGGATCTTGATGATGATGAGGATGATGCTGATGATGTAGAAGACAAGAGAAATGGAAGAAACAAAAATAAACCAATCACCTCAAATGTCATCCCAAAAAACAACGGTAAATATGATTTGCCTTTCAACACAGCAAACAGCAGGTGGCTTGCAAAATACTGTATTTACTTTTTATGATAAAAAAAAAACAACTTTTTTGGTTTCAACTAAGCACAACAAGTATGTTTTTGGTCCAAGTGACCGATTTAATTCATGCATCTGTCTCTGTCATGTGTGGTCCTCAACTTTCAGTTATGTGAAGTATGTTGATTGAGTATGATTTTTTTAACATATGAAACTGATTGAAATACTTGGCCCTGCAGTCTGCTCTCCTCTCCAGGGCTTCTGAGTTTGATCTAAATGTTTCTCACTGTCCTGCGGCACATTTCCTCTCTGACAAGTTTCTTCTTCTTCTTCATTAATGTGATTTACTGTAGACTAGGGAATTTCAGATGGATCACATTTAATTATACCTTTACATTTGATTTTGCCAGACACTTTATGGTATTTATGTAATGCCTAAACAGGTTAAAGTCAAATAGTAGTCACTAGCTATGTTTCCATCAGTGTTGGGTGTAACTAATTACTAAGTAATTAGTTACTGTAATTGAATTACTTTTCCCTTGAAAAAGTAAAGTAAGGGATTACTCTTCATTTTTCTGTAATTTAATTACAGTTACTTCTGATATAATTGAGCTAAATACTGTGTATAGATCAATCCGATTTCACGGCGATTCGTATGCATTTTATGAGGTGTCTAAATGGTACGACCTCACTCGTACAAATGCGTACGGATTAGCCATCTTGTAAAATAAGTATGAAATGTCATGATATCAGAACAATTCTATATAAAACAATAGTGGGTTTAACATCAAAATGTTTTGTCTGATGTTAAAAAGTATGTTTATAATGTAACCTTCTCCCTTTAAATGGTTTGGTCAGTTTCAGGATAATTCATGCAATTTTATAGTATTTATTTGAAAGAATTAAAACAGTTTCATGTCTATCCTTGTTCAGTCTCATGGGATTTTATCTTGATGGATGTACGGCTTATGCGATAAACGCTGATGGAAACGTTATTATGGCGCAATGCATTTTGTCTAGCAAAACTTTGTTCACAAATGTTCGCTTGAATGTTGTGCAATTCAGTGCGAAAATGAATGGAATCACCTTAAAGTGTCTCAAATCAACTCGATATACCAATTTGATCGCAAAACAGCATGTGACGTCATTACACACAGGTTTTTATCCGCTTTAAAGCCGTTTGATGGAAACACACTTTCACCAGCTTTATTCGCATGAGTTTTTTTACCGAACTTCAGATAATTCGATTGACAAGTGGATGGAAACTTGGCTATTGGCTGTCCTTTAGTGGCTGAACACATTATACTGAATGTGGTCAAAATTCAGCATTTTTGTCACTTTGTTATTTCAAGTCTCGCTTAAAAAAATAGTTCATTCCCCCAAAAAATTATTTGCTAAAGGTTTTTAAATAAATATGGCATCCCAAACTAGTATGCTGCAGTTATTTTAGTGTCAGTGAAATTCTATTGTAGTTCTTGTTAAATTTAGATTTAATGTTTATATTTGGTGCTTTCATTTTCATTTTAAAGTTTGAGTAATTTTGATGTGTTTGTCATTTTTATTACCGGTACTTGTCATTTAAAAAAATGTCTACATAGTTTTAGTTCTATTTTATCTAGCTTTAGTTATTTTAGTACTTCAACTAAACGAAAATACAATGTTGCCTTGGCCACTAGCTGAAATAAGATTAAGTTTTGTTTTTCTATTTCAACTAATGTTTATTAGTAATTTTAGTTTTTGGTTAACGATAGCAATCCTAGCATGCTGTTCTTCCAATCTTAGCATGGTGGTCCACTGGATTATTTTGAAGAATCTTCACACAACTCTTTTATATTCAAAAACACTCCATTTTTACAGCTGTTAGGCTCCATATAAAAACAAGAAAACCAGTAATGTTTGACGTCAATGATATATTTGCTCTCAACAAGAAACAAAGATAATTGAAAAAGTTTTTTACATCCATTTCCATTCTGAAATTATATGTCAAAATAATATGCTTTTGAATTAAAAATTTTGAATTAATGTTTTTTTTGTCTTTTAGATGAAGACTGTAATTTGGAACTGGCTTTTTTGTTGGACAGTTCAGAAAGTGCCAAAGGCAACCATGCCCAAGAGAAGCAATTCGTTACAGATCTCGTTACCCGGATCCAGAACATCAATCTCCAAACCGGACAGGGCTTGAACTTCAGAACTGCTCTCCTCCAGTACAGCAGTCATGTGATCCCCGAGCAGACCTTCAAAGATTGGAGAGGTGTGGCCACCTTCCATGACCGCATTACGCCCATTCCCTACATAGGGCACGGTACCTACACCACCTACGCCATCACCAACCTCACCCGCATCTACCTGGAGGAGTCCGGCCCTGGCACCGTCAAGTTGGCCATCCTGCTGTACGACGGCGTGTCGCATCCCAAGAATCCCGATATTTTCTCTGCTTTAGCTGATGCCAAGAACCAAGGGATTAAATTCTTCACAGTAGGTTTCACATCCTCTGCCAACATGGAGCAGCTGCGACTACTGGCCAGTCCTCCAGCGACCCGCTACGTACACAACCTACAGGACACGAGCGTCGTGGACAAGATCGTCAAAGAGATTGTGAGTAGTGATTTTTCATAGTTTACATCAATCAAAATAAATGGAGAGCAAATGGAGATTTTGTTCTGGTACTTAGGTTTAAAGTGCTTTTGAAAAATTTGACTCAAATATATAAAAAAAAAGATCCACTGATCTGAGTTGCGATCCGCATTTATTTTATAGCTCTGTTATGTATACTGAATGTCAACAGTTGTGTCATTTGTGTCTTTTTTTATTTCTCTTGAGGACTGTTTGAAGAAATAGTCTTGTGAGCCATGAAAGAGCAACATCTGAGCAATAAAACATCCGTCAGGATTGTCCAAGCAAGGCAGTTAAGCCAAAAGCTGTGAAAACAATAACTTTTTGGTTCTTGGGGACCAACTTTGAAGTGTAGAAATGATGTTGCTCAGATGCTTGTGAAGGCCAAAATGAAGGATTTATATCTCTTGAGGGATCTTAGATGAAGAGGGGCATGTGTTTGTGTGCTACTGTGAAGCCTCACTCTTCTTCATCCACACATCTGCAGTAGTAGCGATGGAAAATGGGCTGTCTTATCTCTGTATCTCACCTGAGGACATGGAAAAAAGTTGATTATGAATTCCTCGAACAGGGCATTAGACATTATGAGTAAATCTTCACTCATACACCGCTTATCTCAAGTTAAAAACCCCTAAAGGAGAAGAAGCTTTGCAGTACTGGAGAAATGTGCCAATTCCTATGCCATTTTATTCATTACCTGATAAAAGAGATACAAAGCATACACCTGAAAAAAAAATTCCAGGTATGCATCAATGTATTAGGCGATAAAGTCAAGTCAAGTCAAATCACCTTTATTTATATAGCCTTTTTACAATACAGATTGTTTCAAAGCAGCTTTACAGAGATAACAGGAAAATAATGTTGTAATAATATTGTTAAATATAAAATGAAATGTCCCCAACTAATCAAGCCAAAAGTAAAATGATATTGGATGTCGCCCGGTTTTTTAAAAAACAGCCAATTATCAGAGCCGCTTATCAAAAGGGGGGCAAAAAAACTGATTGGAAATCATGCTGTGTATGAAGAAAATGTATCTTGTAAAACATTTACTTTGAATCGAGTGACAATGGCAACAGAATTGCAATTTGTAATCTCTGCACTGCTAGATTTTCACAAGGTGGAACTGTAAGTAATGTTTTCTGTTTGTATTTTTGCATTGAAAATGCCATTTTTGTACAAGCTAATATGATTCTTTAGGGTCTAAATTGAAAGTTGTAATATACTTTAATTAAAATTCTCATTAGTATTGTAAGAAAACACTTATTTTACCTGTCAAAAACAGCTCTGTTTCAGCACGCCGTTTAAGTGTATGTTTTTTAAATGATAATGAGCTTTGCTCACCCCGCCCCTCTGTTCTGTGCTTACACCGTTTGCAAAACAATAACACAATAACCATAGCGCGTTGTTCATTATAAACGTGGGATTATTATCATTCTAAATGGATATATCAGATATTGATATCGGCACAGATATGTTTCATCGGTGCATCATATGTTACGGGTGATCTGTGTTTGTTTTGGGTGGTTTCCTTCTGTTAGTTTCTCTATGGTTTTTCATTGATTTGATTATCAGTTGCACCTGTTGTTCATTTCGATGATTGGTTTGGTTGTGTATTCTGTTTATTTCAGTTTACTGTCTGTTCTCATCACTTAAGCCCCGTTTACACGAAGGGAAAACGCAGATATTTCCCTACGGTTTGGCCTCTCGTTTACGCGAAAACCCCGTTTTTAACACAGAAAACGATTATTTCTAAAAACTCCGGCCAAAGTGGAGATTTCTGAAAACGCCGGTTATGTGTTGTCGTGTCAACTGGGAGAAACGGGGTTTTAGGTTCTCAAACGTCACATTATGCGCCAGAAAATGCTTAACGTCATGTGAGCGCCCTAAGTTTGCAGTTTGTTTGGCTACTGATCATGGATGCTGTTAAGGTGGTACTCATTTGCACTTTTGTGCAAACGCCAACATGTCGACATATTTGGACTGGCAAGATGCCCAGTCGACATTGTCTTGGACTTTACGTGCCTTGTAGTCTAACGCGACATTAAGGAGTAACTCAACTTCGCTGTCTGTCCAAACAAACGAACCTCACGCCATATTTGTTTGTTTGGACAGACAGCGAAGTTGAGTTACTCCTTAAAGGGATACTCCACTTTTTTTGGAAATAGGCTCATTTTACAACTCCCTCAGAGTTAAACAGTTGAATTTTACCGTTTTCGAATCCATTCAGCCGATTTTCTGATATTTAGAAGAATATCAGTAAGCAGACAGTTTCTGGTCTCATTGACTTCCATAGTATATATTTTTCCTACTATGGGAGTCAATAAGACCAGAAACTGTCTGGTTACTGATATTCTTCTAAATATCAGAAAATCGGCTAAATGGATTCGAAAACGGTAAAACTCAACTGTTTAACTCTGCGGGAGTTGTAAAATGAGCCTATTTCCAAAAAAAGTGGAGTAACCCTTTAATGTCGCGTTAGACTACAAGGCAAGTAAAGCCAAGACAATGTCGAACAAATGTCTGTCCAAACAAACGAACCTCGCACCATATTTGTTGTTTTGAAAGGAAAGGAAGTCGCTCGTGTTTGTTGTCGATTCTGATTGGCTTGCATGGCTTTATCCTTCTCCCTACACTGCCGCCCATAGGTTTGGCATAGTTATGATGGCACTCGGTGGCGTATTTATGTGGGTTGATGTAAACGACAACCTTTTTGAAAACGATGTTGTGTGCACTGTGCACAATGTTATTATTGAAAACGGAGAGGGGGAAATATTCGTTTCTCTGAATACCTGGCTATGTGTAAACGTGGCCTTATTCTGGTTGTTGTGTTCATGTTATTGAGTCTTAGTATCCGGAGTGTATTGTTTTGAGTTGGGATTTAATAATCACCACAACAGCGTTTAGATCCTGCTTTTTTCGTCTTGTTTGCAACCGAACCATAAACGGACACCATACACCCAAATACCATGCTGAAAAGACCAGGATAATTTCTTTGCTGATCCAGGTTGTTTTATGCTGGTGAAGGTGGTCAACCAACATCCTCCCATCTGTTTCTTCATGGTTTTATTAATAAAACTTCGACAGTTCCAAATGACCTTGGCTGACGTTTTTAGGTTTCCTAGTAGACTGGAATGCTGGATCTTAGTCCAGGAGTGGTGTAAACCTACAGAAATGTCTTTTCTGACCTCTCACAGTGTAAAGCATCTGCACATGGTCAGGAAACTTTTACGACTGAATATGTTAGCCAGCGCTGCTGTCTCCTGCTAGAGGTTCCCCTGTGCGTTTCTGATAATAGAAAACAGCAGATCACAGAGACAACCAAGCCCATGACATCACACCATAGCTGCTGGAAATCCAGCCAGAAGCAGCATTTGATGGTTTTAAATGTTCCTTCCAGACTAACACAGTCTCATCCCAAAAAGTCATATAACTGACGTCTTGGGACGTCTTTTGACATTACGTCAATATCCACCTTTTTAGGGTACCCTTAAACATCGGTTATATGACGATCCTAGGACGTCATACAACTGACGCTTTACCTTTAACGTCAGTTAGGTGACGGGGTAGGTTTAGGGGTAGGTTTAGGTCTGGGGTAGAGTTAGGATCCGATAACGTCATCTAACCGACGTTTAAGGGTACCCTAAAAAGGCGGATATTGACGTATGGTCAAAAGACGTCCCAAGACGTCAGTTATATGATTTCTTGGGATGAGACTGCGCTGTCCAGACTGGACAAACTGAGATACTTTTCCCAAAAGTAACTATGGTCACAAGTTCCATTGTTACCAACAGAGATCAATGGAACTTGCGACCATAGTTAGATAACAATGCTTTTGGGAAATGGACCTCTGGTAGATGTTGCCCATAACTAGTTAGGACTGGTTGGCTGCCTTGGCTAAGCTAGAGGGGGCTTGATTGAGCTGATTTACCATGAAGGTGGGCGATATGACCAAAATCTTATATCACGATATGAATAATTTTATTTCATGATAACAATGTATATCATGATATAGTTATTTTTGCTTTAAATAAAGTTTTTATGATATAAAAAGTTTATTGAAATTTCATACATCTCATCACCAATTTCAATCACATAAAAAACTAATACTAGCTAAATACTAATACTAAAAAACTCAAGCTCACTGAAGTAAACAGTCAGTGATAAAATAGGAACAAATACAATAATTACAAGCAATAGACAAGACAAAAAAAACTACAATAGAACAAAGACACAAATGAAAGCACTATAAATAAAAACTGCAATGAAGTAGGTTTATTAGGCTGCTATCACTTTAAGTGTGAATGCACTGATTTAATATACTGATACACATGTGCTTTCTTTCTCAACTATTTATGTCCAATAAAGACAAAAGACTGTGTTTATGAAGATACTCACAAAGACAAGAATTTTGAAATATAAGTCTTTGACTGTTCAAAGGCGCTAAAAAAAAACTCTAGGCGCTACAGCGGCTTTAAGTGCGCTCGTTTCAGGTGTGTGCGTTAAAAAACAGTCTCTCAGACAGGGCACGCATATACCTGTATTACCTGTGTGTGTCCCAACATATGTCCTCCTTCGCTGCTTATTGCACTTAAGGGCACCTATTATGGCATTTAAAATGTTCCTAATATTGTTCTGGGAGTCCCCAACAACAGTTTTACATGCATGCAATGACAAAAAACACTTTTATTGTCTTATAATATGCATTTATTTTTACCTGATTTGCTCACCGACTCCCTGATGATTCGTTCGACGACTCATTTTTCAAACCCCTCCTTTACTTGACGCTAATCTGCGGTGATTGGTCAGATGACCCAGTCAGTTATTTTTCGCGTTAACCCAAAGCTTAAACATATTGATAAAGCACTGCAGTACTACAATACGCTCTATTCTTTATGACAACTCCAATAACAACGACAAACATTTCACATATTTCAAAAAAAAAAGAAGCTGCGCTGAGCGTAACTGACACACACACACACACACACACACACACACACACACACACACACACACACACACACACACACACACACACACACACACACACACACACACACACACACACACACACACACACACACACACACACACACACACACACACACACACACACACACACACACTTATTGAGCATGCTACAAAACCCATAAAAGCAACAATTATTAACAGTACTTACAGGTTGTGATTCGGAGGAGGAAGCTGATCCAAATAAACTTGGTACTGAACCTTCCTTCAGTATCAGCCGGCTCGCGAATCCACACTTGAAAGCATTTATGTTTGTAAAGGAATCGTCATTAAAATGACGCGATCACAGCTCAAGGTTCGGCTATACTTGTGTGGTATAGTTGTAAATATAAACTCTAGCCACTGATTCTTCACATGCTCGTCTCTGGGCAGTGAAAAAAAAGTTCGCTTTTGATTCGCACTTCAGAACAGCTCGTCTGTCACGTGTTTAGTCTGTGTTTCTGTATTTGGGTTCATGTTTAGTGGTCATGTGTTTAGTCTAGTGGTTTTGTATGCTCTTGGTTAATTGTTCCCTGTCTGTTAATACTCTTCCCAGGTGTTTCCCATTGACCACACCCTCTCGTTATCATGTTAGCTTATTTAAGCCTGTGTGTCTTGTGTAGTCTTTGTGAGTGCTTAATGTTTGTGAGCTGGTTGTTCTGTTCTAACCTTGTTTCTGAGTTCATGTTTCTGTAGTTTGATTTTGTATGTTTAATAAATAGCCTACTGCAAATGGATCCTACTTTCTTGTTCACCTCAACCGGCCGTGACAGAAGCACTCACCCGACAAAGGATCCAGCAGTTTTTTGCTCCCGCCAGGAGAATCGTCAGATGGATGAGTATGTGCGGGAGTTTTGTGAATTTTGCCAGGAGGTGGATATTGAGGACGCTGCTTTGAAGGACATGTTTGGTCGGGGAATCGACAAGTTTCTTTATTCACTTATGCCGTTTGATACCCCGCAATACACACTGGCACAGTATGTTGGCTTTGCCCTTTTCATAACCAATTCACCATTCAATGTGGGTTCGGTTCAAGGGGAGCCCCACAAGCTCACTTTATTCCCGAAAGCAGTGATCGCAGCGGAGGAAGCTGTCCCGGTGATCGCGGCGGAGGAAGCTGTCCCGGTGATCGCGGCGGAGGAAGCTGTCCCGGTGATCGCGGCGGAGGAAGCTGTCCCAGTGATCGCGGCGGAGGAAGCTGTTCCTGAGATCGAGGCGGAGGAGGCTGTTCCTGAGATCGAGGCGGAGGAGGCTGTCCCGGTGATCGCAGTGAAGGAGGCTGTCCCGGTGATCGCGGCGGAGGAAGCTGTCCCGGTGATCGCGGCGGAGGAAGCTGTCCCGGTGATCGCGGCGGAGGAAGCTGTCCCGGTGATCGCGGTGGAGGAAGCTGTCCCGGTGATCGCGGCGGAGGAAGCTGTCCCGGTGATCGCGGCGGAGGAAGCTGTCCCGGTGACCGCGGTGGAGGAAGCTGTTCCGGTGATCGCGGCGGAGGAAGCTGTCCCGGTGATCGCGGAGGAGGAAGCTGTCCCGGTGATCGCGGAGGAGGAAGCGGTCCCGGTGATCGCGGCGGAGGAAGCGGTCCCGGTGATCGCGGCGGAGGAAGCTGTCCCGGTGATCGCGGAGGAGGAAGCTGTCCCGGTGATCGCGGCGGAGGAAGCTGTCCCGGTGATCGCGGCGGAGGAAGCTGTCCCGGTGATCGCGGCGGAGGAAGCTGTTCCTGAGATCGAGGCGGAGGAAGCTGTCCCGGTGATCGCGGCGGAGGAAGCTGTCCCGGTGATCGCGGAGGAGGAAGCTGTCCCGGTGATCGCGGCGGAGGAAGCTGTTCCTGAGATCGAGGCGGAGGAGGCTGTCCCGGTGATCGCGGAGGAGGAAGCTGTCCCGGTGATCACGGCGGAGGAAGCTGTCCCGGTGATCGCGGTGGAGGAAGCTGTCCCGGTGATCGCGGCGGAGGAAGCTGTCCCGGTGATCGCGGCGGAGGAAGCTGTCCCGGTGATCGCGGCGGAGGAAGCTGTCCCGGTGATCGCGGCGGAGGAAGCTGTCCCGGTGATCGCGGCGGAGGAAGCTGTCACGGTGATCGCGGCGGAGGAAGCTGTCCCGGTGATCGCGGCGGAGGAAGCTGTCCCGGTGATCGCGGAGGAGGAAGCTGTCCCGGTGATCGCGGCGGAGGAAGCTGTCCCGGTGATCGCGGAGGAGGAAGCTGTCCCGGTGATCGCGGCGGAGGAAGCTGTCCCGGTGATCGCGGCGGAGGAAGCTGTCCCGGTGATCGCGGAGGAGGAAGCTGTCCCGGTGATCGCGGCGGAGGAAGCTGTCCCGGTGATCGCGGCGGAGGAAGCTGTCCCGGTGATCGCGGCGGAGGAAGCTGTCCCGGTGATCGCGGTGGAGGAAGCTGTCCCGGTGATCGCGGCGGAGGAAGCTGTCCCGGTGATCGCGGCGGAGGAAGCGGTCCCGGTGATCGCGGCGGAGGAAGCTGTCCCGGTGATCGCGGAGGAGGAAGCTGTCCCGGTGATCGCGGCGGAGGAAGCTGTCCCGGTGATCGCGGCGGAGGAAGCTGTCCCGGTGATCGCGGCGGAGGAAGCTGTCCCGGTGATCGCGGTGGAGGAAGCTGTTCCTGAGATTGAGGCGGAGGAGGCTGTCCCGGTGATCGCAGTGAAGGAGGCTGTCCCGGTGATCGCAGTGAAGGAGGCTGTCCCGGTGATCGCGGCGGAGGAAGCTGTCCCGGTGATCGCGGCGGAGGAAGCTGTTCCGGAGATCACTGCGGAGGAAGGTGTTCCCGAGATTAAGGTGGAGGAGGCTGTCCCTAAAATCACGGAGGAAGGTGTTCCCGAGATCGGGTGGGAGGAGGCTGTCCCTGAGATCGCGGCAGAGGAACCTGTCTCCGAGATCGCCGCAGAGAAAGCTGTTCTTGAGATTACGGCGGAGGAAGCTGTAACTGGGAGTGCGGAGGAGAAGGCCGTCCCTGGATTCGTTGTGGAGAGAGAGGCCGAGTCTGTTCTCGAGCACGCCGTGGAGGTCGCTCGCGGGTTTGTTCCCGAGCAAGCCGTAGAGGTCGCTCGAGAGTCGGTCTTGGAGCACGTCATGGAGGTCACTCTCAGACTTGACCCGGAACAGGTGGAAGAGGGCGCCACAGAGTTTGTTCCTGAACTGCCTGCCCCGCCCTGGTTGCAGGCACAGTTTATTTCATTGTCTTGTCCCTCCCACCTCCCTCTTGGACTCCTTCTGTGTCACCACCACTTGGGATTTATGTTTGTGGAGCGTCTGGTATCCGCTCCATAGAGGAGGGATTCTGTCACGTGTTTAGTCTGTGTTTCTGTATTTGGGTTCATGTTTAGTGGTCATGTGTTTAGTCTTGTGGTTTTGTATGCTCTTGGTTAATTGTTCCCTGTCTGTTAATACTCTTCCCAGGTGTTTCCCATTGACCACACCCTCTCGTTATCATGTTAGCTTATTTAAGCCTGTGTGTCTTGTGTAGTCTTTGTGAGTGCTTAATGTTTGTGAGCTGGTTGTTCTGTTCTAACCTTGTTTCTGAGTTCATGTTTCTGTAGTTTGATTTTGTATGTTTAATAAATAGCCTACTGCAAATGGATCCTACTTTCTTGTTCACCTCAACCGGCCGTGACATCGTCGACATGATGTTTTCAAGTTTCACTGGTGTCTACGGCGCACGCAATGAGTGGGCGTATCTTATTCAAATAACTTGTCAAGTTGACGTCATCTAGACAGAGAAAAAGCATCGTTCGTCTATCGATTCATATCAGCGACTCAGAGTCGACTCTTACTTTTGAGAGACAATAACTTTGTATACGGTGAACTTTCATATATAAAACTTTGCAGGATGTTTTCATTCACTTAGATCTGTTACACACTACATGAAAGGTAATTTTCAAAATTCCATAATAGGTGTGTGATGGATTTTCTTTTAACGCACCTGACTTAGGTTGAACCTGGTGTCCCTGACACCTGAAAATATTATACTCAGTTGAGTTACCTCTGACCGCGCTGGTTGACCCAGTCTAACCCCGCCTAAGAGTCTCACAAAGAGTCGAACGACGTCTCGTCCCTTATCGAACACTATCACTTGGTAGTAAGGTCTCTAGTGTTTCGCTCAAATAACTTGTTCTACTAACTAACTTTGCTGCGCAGCTTAAATGACAGACAGACTTCAGTAATTATCCCTTAAATGCTTTTAATTAACGGCCAGGAGAGTTCTCGAGCAATATTCAGAGAATCTCCCAAGTAAAAACAAGGCCGGTGGATCTCAGACAATTTCCATTGAGAATCCCACCGAAAACACGGAAAACAACAGTTTTTATACAATAGGGAGGTATGGCATAATGACATTAATTTGATTGGTTATTCATTTTCAGTCTCTTCTGTTACTGGGTAGAGAATAATTTGTTTTAACCATTACTTCATTTATCACAAGTTCTAACTAGTCATCTCTGTCTAGTCTCATTTCCCATATTTGTTATTTTTACACATAGTCATGGGTTCGACACACACACACATTCACCTAAAATACAGAATGTCTTAGAACATTGTTTCAGAGATTTAGCAGGTCAAATAAGGTCAAATGGTTAAAACATGTTTAGCTTAATATTCAGTTTAAATTTTCCACCACAGGTGCCCTTTACTGTAAACGGTTTTAAAAACCACTTGTTTTTAAACCGCAAGGCTTTAAAAACGATAGTCCAATAGTAGAGACGATAGTCCAACATTTCTACCAGTTAATCGTGTCTACCGGAATATATCGCTCACCCATAATATTTTATCATTGCAAGCTGGAATGCTGTTTTCTTTGGTCATTTCAACAGAGTTAAATATCTGAGAACACATCTACTGTATGGCAGGCAGATCCACATTCTCAGATTCGAATGAAATGTTCCTGTCCCTGCTGGAATATCCAGCTAAACTACATTTATATTATTTATTATATGGTCCAAGCTGGTAGATTGAGGTGGTTTTAATCAACCAGAATACCAGTTTATTGGGCTGAGGTTGAGCAGGTAGATCTTGATCATGCTGGTCAGTGGTGATTGACTACTTTGACTAGACCTGGCTCAACTGCTTGACCAGTTTGACCACCTTAAACTGTTATTTGTTCAGCAGGAATGGCTGTTTTTTGGCTCGATGTGTGGGTATACGAGTGATATCTGTGAAACAATATCTGTGATACAAATCCAAATTCTGAGAGTCTTTTTATATTAATTGTATCAGTTTTTTTGGTATAATCATGTGTTTAGCTTCTCGACTGTAGATCTGATGTAGTCAATTAGGATTACAGGGATGTCTTTAGGAACAATGTAGTAATATTACTCCTCATGTATTGAATGTAAATAGTCTTGACAGATGTACATCTGAAGAATCTGCTTGACTTTAAGCTGGTATGATGGCAGTATTACTGGTATTAGAGCAGAATAACAGTTAGCAGTTTTGCAAAAGGAACATCTGTTTCTCATTGACTTTGTGCCGGGTCAGAGCTTTAGGGTACTATGAGCAGCATGATCCTGCATGCAGTATGAATATAACCCAGCCTTCTGCACGCTATATTCATGCTCTGGAATGACTGTTGATGCAGGTGCTTGTCATAGAGACAAGAAAAGCACAATTAGGTGCTTTAATCGAAGGCCAGGAGCATTCAAATGGTCTTCTCCGCTGCTCTACTGTCTCAGCCTCAGTGTTTACATCTGTTTATCAGCTGCTCGTTAAACTAAGCGTGATGCCGCTCATCGCACACACTTTAAATGCGTCTTTCCAATGTGTCATTATGTCCACGGTGTGCGCATGCTGTTTACAATCAAGAAGAAAAGACCTGCAATTAAATTTCCTTTGTTCTCATGGTTGCCTGTGATTCCCAGATTACGCCATCTATCATCACTTACTTTAAAGTTGAAACGAGATCTTTTAGCCAAAGAATGTTGTTAGAAGTGTCATTTTTTTTGCTTTATTCATACACACGTGCTCCAATCATGCAAAATACACACCCTCTAGTCAAATCTGGCATGAGAAACACCTAATAAAAATCATTCTGGCATGTGAAAATTCAGGCTTTCTTCCAATATATGATGTAATGGCATTCTGTGTTTCGAATAGAAACTAGGACATTTCTGTTTTTCTTAAAGTTTTTTGGGACATTTGTACACTTTGTGAGCGTCAGTGTTATTGTTCAATGCAAAATATGAAAGAAATGGTCTCTCTTTTGGGTTGCTTATTTCTGAATTTCCATTTCTAGATGTTTTCATGACTGCCGTTCTTCGACACTTCAGTAAATCAAATATTACAATCTCGGAAAAATTTGATTAGTTCAGCTTTATTCTGTAGCTCTGCGTGTTAACTGGGCTTCTAATATCCGAGAACTTGCCTTGACAGCTTACAGTGATATAGTATTACATGTTTAAGTTTAATTAAAAAAAAATAAAGGAGTTAAAGTAACTAGCTGATGACAGCATATCAGAGACCGCCTGCAGACATTCACCACCTTTTCAGTTTACATTAGATGTCTGATACCAAACATTGCCACAATGTTAGTGTTAATTACATTCTTGAAAATTTCTTATAATTCTTGTGCATTTTTCTTGTAAATTCACATTTGTCACTTTTGTTCCCTTCTAGACTGAGGTAGCTAATGAAGTGGTAAGTGTTTGTCTCACCGCATTCATTTAGGACACTTATTAGTGACATTAATGTGACTAAAGCTGTGTGTGTGTGGGGTGTGGTGTGTGTGTGTGTGTGTGTGTGTGTGTGTGTGTGTGTGTGTGTGTGTGTGTGTGTGTGTTGTGTGTTTGTGTGTGTGTGTGTGTTTCCAACAGTGTCCTCTTTCCCCAAAATGCACTTGTGAGAAAGGAGATCGAGGACCCAGTGGACCCGCTGTAAGTGTCAAACATTCTTAAACCCTTTCCACCCTGTTTTAACACAAACATTTAATATGAATTCAGAGATTTTATGTTTCTGTAAATTTTTAAGAAAAAGGAGAAACACCCACCAGATTGATTAAAGTGGCTGAACAAACTTTGAGTTGCTATGAACAATTATAAAATAAATGGTTCAGCCAAATATTTCAGATCTGTAATTATTCACGCGTATGTCATTCCAAACCGGTTTTCTTTCATTTTTGTCTTACCAATTTTTGCAGTATATCCACACAATGTTGTCCATACAGTGATGATTTATGGTCATATCTGTCAATCTCCAAAAAAAAGGGGGAAAACAATTAAAACACCATAAAATATGTCCCTATGTGATGGTCAAAAGTTTTTTAAATATTGCAGTAAAATAAATAATAAAAAATGTATAATATTTATTTAACAGAAATGCTTCATTGCTTTATAGGTCATTTTTTCCTTTTTTATAGGTCCAGAATGGAGTAGATAAACATAAAGAAATAAAACTATATCGACAAGTTGTTAAAAAATATAGACTGTCAACATAATGATTTGGGGCCAATTGCATAAACATGGCCATTATGTTGAGACTGTGTCTTAAGAAATAGTCTGACTGGTATCAAATTAGACCAATCTACGATTTTATGTAACTGACTAAAAAAATGAATGAACAGTATTCAGGAAAACAATTGGATGACTCATTTATACGACTAGTGGTTTATCCAAATTTAATGTAAGTTAACACTCTTTCTCTGAGAACCACAGGGAAAAAAGGGTCGTCCTGGAGAAGATGGAAGTCCAGGAGCTAAAGGACCAAAAGGTTAAAGTTGTCTTTAATCAACTATCATATTTGTGAATTATTGATCCCATGTTAACATCTAAAATGTGTTGAACGTCCTGCAGGGAGAGGGCGGCTTCAGTGGATCTCCTGGACGAGACGGGACAGAGGTGAACCTGGCTAGAACAAGGCCTAAATTGGCTCTAATTTGACATTATCTGCTCGTGTAATTGCTCTTTCTCACCATGTGTTCTGCACTGATCATCAGGGGAAACCTGGATACAAAGGAGAAAAGGTAAAATGATGCATCACAGAAGAAAATCAGCTGATATTACAAAACAAATTGAAGATGCTGCTAGCAATGCCATCTCATGGGTTAGAATAATAATAATAATAATAAATGTTTTTTATATAGCGCCTTTAAAAATTGCTTTCTCAAAGCGCTTTACATGCAAACATAACAACAGAGAAAACTACACACTTTAAATACAAAAATGAATAATCAAGTAAAAGCAATCCTAAAATAAAAATAAAAAAATGAAATAAAAAAATACAAGGAATGCATGACCTGATTAAAAAAAATGCATACCTTGAAATGCAATATGCAAAAAGTCACGTCACCCAAATGCATAAATATAAATATTTGCGATTTTTGCAATTATTTGCAATCCTTAATGGTGCACTAAATAATTTTCTATTTATCTTGTGCTTTTAACTCTCTGTTAATATAGAAAAATAAATATACATTAATGCAATATAATTTAAAAAAAATGTGGAATTTCATTTGAGAAATTGTTTAAAATGTCTCGTTTGTCAGTCCCTTAGGATAAATATGTTTGCTAATTGAATAAATGTAAAATGTGTTCAATCTAAATACAGAAAAAATGATTTTCCTTACATGTCTGAAAAGCAAAACAAAGTAGTATTTGACTTGCAGAATACAATTTATGTAGAATAAGACATCATTTATGAGCCTTCATCTCATCTGAGTGTATATCATATTTAAGATATCTATCAAAAGTACTAACTAAATATTTCTATAAGTTCAGAAAATGACTTGGCAATTGTATTGTGTGTGTGTATATACAAAGTGGTACTGACCGTGAAACACACTTTTAGGGAGAGCGAGGAGAGTGTGGAACACCAGGAGTCAAAGGAGACCGAGTGAGTGACGCTTCAGGTCTACATGCACAATAACATGTGACTGACTGTTTAATTTTGACCCAATCTGATTCTTTTAAGGGTCCGGAGGGTCCTGTTGGTATCAGAGGAAGTCGAGGCTGCAGGTATGTCTTTTAAACTGCATTTGTGAAAATGCAAAACGAGCTTTGTTTCTCTCTTTCAGTAGTATTTTACCGTCTTCAATCTGCAGGGTTTGCCCGGACCTAATGGAGACATTGGACCTGAGGGCCTAACGGGCAAAAAAGTGAGTTGGATTCAACAATCTCAGCTTTCAAATACAGTAAAACAGCTCTTCCCAGATAGCAGGTGGAAAAGTAGAGGAAATGTTTGGGACAAACATTCTTCCATGTTCATGCATGATAACTTAAAGGGCACCTATTATGGCATTTAAAATGTTCCTAATAATGTTCTGGGAGTCCCCAACAACAGTTTTACAAGCATGCAATGACAAAAAACACTTTTGTTGTCTTATAATATGCATTTATTTTTACCTGATTTGCTCACCGACTTCCTAATGATTCGTTCGACGACTCATTTTTCAAACCCCTCCTTTAAGTGACGCTAATCTGCGGTGATTGGTCAGACGACCCAGTCAGTTATTTTTTCGCGTTAACCCAAAGCTTAAACATATTGATAAAGCACTGCAGTACTACAATACGCTCTATTCTTTATGACAACTCCAATAACAACACAAACATTTTACATATTTCAAAAAAAAAAAAATAATGACATTGGAGACCTAGAAGCTGCGCTGAGCGTAACTGACACACACACACAAACACACACACACACACACACACACACACACACACACACACACACACACACACACACACACACACACACACACACACACACACACACACACACACACACAACATACATATTGAGCATGCTAAAAACCCATAAAAGCAACAATTATTAACAGTACTTACAGGTTGTGATTCGGAGGAGGAAGCTGATCCAAATAAACTTAGAACTGAACCTTCCTTCAGTATCAGCCGACTCACGAATCCACACTTGAAAGCATTTATGTTTGTAAAGGAATCGTCATTAAAATGACGCGATCACAGCTCAAGGTTCGGCTATACTTGTGTGGTATAGTTGTAAATATAAACTCTAGCCACTGATTCTTCACATGCTCGTCTCTGGGCAGTGAAAAAAAAGTTTGCTTTTGATTCGCGCTTCAGAACAGCGTCTCGTCGACATGATGTTGTCAGGTTTCACTGGCGTCTGAGGCGCGCGCAATGAGTGGGCGTATCTTATTCAAATAACTTGTCGAGGTGACGTCATAAAGCTAGAGAAAATGCATCGTTCGTCTATCGATTCATATCAGAGTCGACTCTTACTTTTGAGAGACAATAACTTTGTATACGGTGAACTTTCATATTTAAAAATTTGCAGGATGTTTTCGTTCACTTAGATCTATGTTACACACTACATGAAAGGTCATTTTCAAAATACCATAATACGTACCCTTTAAATCCTGTGTGTGAGCTTGTAGGGTGCTGACACTTAAAGATTGACATATTTTTTAATTTTTACTCTAAAAAACCCATCTAGTTCTCTGTGGTGCTGATATGCATCTGTGTGCCACTAAGGAGAACTCAGAGCTTAATTATTTTTCTGGAATGCTCTTTTTTCACGTACTGATGGCTGTCATCATGTTTTAGCCGAGCAACAGATTAATGTCTGGACTTGCACACGCAGAATGCATCAGTATTTCTGTCTTTGACAGCTTAAGGTGTTCTGTCTAATGTGTGTGTGAACACAGTAATTGCAGTCTTTAGTTCAATGTGTCTGACATGAGCCATGTGTCTTCAAAGACTCCCATTCCGTCTGCCCAATGACAAATGCTGGCATACATGTGTGCCTGATATAATAATCATCAAATTATTTTTTATAATGTCATGGATATTGTTATTTTTCCATTTAACAGATGCTGATATTCAAAGCAGACAAGTCAAGTTTAAAGCAGCGCGTGCTTATTTTGGTGCCCATATTAACACAGGCTTGATGACAAGCACACTGACTTTATATTCAGTAAATATGACTGAATCCAGATCCGTTCCATTTTACATGTTGATTAATTGCCATCTGGATTTAAATATGATCCCCCTCTCCACCCTCATGTCGCTGTAAAAACATAATGAGAAACTGATGTTTTTCCTATATAACAGGTAGTAGCAGTGATCAGGGACTGTTAAGCTTGCAAACCCTTGTTGGCTGTAATAGATTTGATATAATTGATACCAAGCTGTGTATTTTGGCCTTGTTTAGTATTAAAACCTTTTTACACCACAGACTCAACAAAATGAAGCATCGCTTGGTAATTGGTTGACCTAAATTGGTATTATCTAATTGTGTAGTTAAATTTAACAGCTGACAGATATTCAACAAAATTCATCTGGGAGACAGTCTAACAGAAGGATGGACAAAACCAGTGAAATATAAATTGATTTGATAACCATTTTATTTATTATTTGCTCTAAACTCGTGTTGTCGCGATACTGGAATTTCCTACTTTGATACGATACCTTTGAAAAAACTGATTTTCCATACCAGAGGGAAAACTGCCATATAGTTTGCCACCAAGTCAAGTCATCCTCATTTATATAGCGCTTTTAAAAGCAGCTTTACAGAGATAAACATCTAATTTAAGGTAACAGAGATTGTTTAGGCTTTATAGCGGTTCTTGAATAGTTATTTTCCAGCTAAAGTTATAGGTTTGATTGATTCACTTCCGTCGAAATGATCAGTTGTTATTAAATTAGGGGCCGATAAGAGGACACCGTTCGCTCTAAACAGACTTTAAACATGATTTAAAATTTAATTTGTCATTATCTCATAAGTTTTTTAATAATTTGGGTAATTTGGCTGCAATAGCTTACACGTAGAACAGGGAGGCTTTATATGAATCGTTGATCTAAATTTACAAACAAAAGACACATAAACAGTCAGAAATAAAATAAATAAACAAATTGCAAGCGATAGCACAAATAAACGCAATAGAATAAAGAGACAAATGAAATAAACATGGCTTTAAGTTTTTCAGGTAAGAAATACTACAGAAATTAAAGTAATGAAATATAAAATAACAACGGGATTGTTTTTATTGTAAAAAATAAATACAGATTATTGCATTCAATTAAAGTTTTTCAGTCAAGAGCAGTGAGTGGTTTTTTCATTGTCTTGTTCTTTGATGAACATGACATTCATCATCAGGTATAATAGGCTGCTGTCACTTTAAGTGTGGCGATACTACAGAAAAGGAGTATTGGAACAGTTTCACAATTTCAGTATAGATATTTTTGACCAAAGTGCTCTGAACTATTAATCATGGTCTAATCTGGTCTATTCAGCATGAGATAAGTGGAGAGCATTGCGTTCGCAGATACACTCATATTGGATCTGTTGTCATTGAATGGTTCTGCTTCTTCAGGGGGAGAGAGGCTTTCCTGGACCACCAGGAATACAGGGCGAGACTGGCACTGGGCTTCCTGGACCAAAGGTTGGCCTGAATATGAAATATAAATATAAAAACGGTGATATCTGGAAACCAATGTGATCATAACGTGTGTTTTCTCAATCTGTAGGGTGATGTGGGGTTCCAAGGCAGGATGGGTCCTCCCGGGCCTCCTGGGCTCGGCGAGCCAGGTCTGCCGGTAAAGATGTGCGATGCTCACACTAGGGGGCGCAATCGACACTGAACACAGTATTAAACTCTACTCTCATGTTTACCTCGACAGGGGCCGCAGGGGCCGCAGGGTTCGCCTGGAGAGAAGGGCCCTACAGGAGAGGGTTTACCAGGGCCAAAGGTACACACATCATTGCACACAATTTTAAGTGTTTTCATCATTTTTCCGATTCAGTGTGCATGAGTCATATCATATTTTTTTTATGCAAGCAGTGTCTTGTGTGCGTGGTTTATGTCAGAGAACCTTTGAAATGTCTGAACCTCGTGTCCTTTGGCTTCGGTTTATATTCATTAATGATCCAGCATTCTTTCATCTGTTTTTTCATTAAATAATGGAACATAATCAATCCTGCTGTTGTTTGACCCTGCATGTGAAAAATGTCAGATACAGTGTATGCATTTGGCAGATGCTTTTATACAAAGCGACTTAAAGTGCATTTAGTGAGTGTTACCTTGGAATCAAACCCATGAATTTGGCATTGTTATCGCTCCTGTGTGTTGGCACAGGGCAGAATGAGTGATTTTTACTAGTGGTGTTTGTTAAGGCAACCATTATTAACAACCAGAACATCTTTAGCAACCATGTAACAACTCCCTGGCAACTACTCGGATACCGTACACTTATAGACAATTTGAACACGCTAGAAATTGCTAGTAAATTTCAGAAATAATAATTATTTGATGGTTTAAACATTTGTCTTTTACAGGGTGAGAGGGTCTGGAGGGGCTGAAAGGACCCAGGGGACCAATAGGTCCTGGCATTAAAGGAGAAAAGGTAAAACACATAGATGGGTTTTCATTGACACATCGATGGCATCATTTTTATTTTTAGGTGAACTATACCTTTAATCACTTTCTCTCTCAAGCTCATATCTCATGCATGGGTGTACTGTAACCTAAAGCGGCTGTATGCTAGAAGTTTTGTTTTCTTCAGAGCTCACTATGAGAAATTTTATTTTTACGATAACGATATATATCACAATATAGTTATTTTAATTTAATAATTATTTTATTTTTGTTATTAAAAATAACAAAGAAGCACACAAACAATACGACAAATACAATATAACAAAAATAAGGATGAAATAAGTTGAGTTTTTCAGGTATAGATGTATTTAACATGCAGTTAGAAATAGTACAGAAAATGAATAATCAAATGTTAAAATAAAATACTGCATAGTCTGTATAAATTAAATATAAATGTATTCTTATTAAAGCTAAATTAAATTCAGTCAAGAGCAGCAGGTATATTAGACTACTGTCACTTTAAGACCGATTGCACAGATCCATTATACTTTCACTTGAGACATAATTGGCTGTGTTTGCATGAACACTCCACATAATGTGACTCATTTTGACATAATTGCGTGAAAGAGAACTGAATTTGGGCCGAATTGAGTTCTTCACAGCATATTGCACTTAACTCTTTTTAACATCGAGCACGTCCCAAATTTATGATCGCTTTATTGGCTCATTCATGCGTTTCATCACTAAAGTGTTAATAGTGCTGTGCTACTCATATACTGTATTTATATACCACGATATACACAAAGTAGCAAACCTCTAACTATAGACATTTTATGCCGTCGCCACAATATATTCCGTCATACCGCCCAGCCTTTCTTATTTGCACATTTTGCATTTTTGAATCCCTCTCTGGATGTTTGGAGAAACATGTCACAGCATGCAGTGCAGTCAGTCATCAGCCTGTGGCCAAGACATATGAATAATATCAATGTTGTATCTACTACACATTCCAAATCATTATAATAACTAGCTTGTACATGAGCTGATACATTTGCATATGCTTGGCACTGACAATATATTTGTGTTTTATTCCCGTCAGGGGGATATTGGTCCTCCTGGGCTTCAAGGTGCAGTTGGGCTTCCTGGAGAAGGGATCCAAGGACAGAAGGTGCTGACAAACTTATGATCCGTGCATGATGGCATAAAAACGTTTTGTATATCCATAGCCAAGAATGCATTGATGATTTTTCACATGCTGATTGTTTTAGGGTGTGGAAGGACCACGTGGACCCCCGGGAAGCAGAGGCCCATCGGGCGAGGGCTACCCCGGATCAAAGGCAAGAGTTTCCCATCATGCTATAATAAACACAGTCGCCAAATAGCATTAGCTCCTGGATAAACGTTATTTGATATGGAAAATGTGCTCTTGAAGGGTGACCAAGGTTTACCAGGTGAGAGTGGTGCACCAGGAGAGAGAGGAGCAGGAGAACCGGGAGCTAAAGTAAACTTTCTTCACTTTACTAATCTACAATCAACATGAAAACATTTGTTTTTAAGAATGTAGTTGGCTTTTACAGTGTTTATATGTGTATGCTCAACTCCTAATGATCCTGATTTTAAAATATTGTCTATATGTGTAGGGGGAACCTGGAGCTCCAGGGTTTTCAGGATTGCCAGGATTACCTGGGGAAGATGGAGCTCCAGGACAGAAGGTACCCGTCTCACCTTAGTCACTAAGACATCATGTGCTTGCTCAGCATCAACACATCAGAAAAAGACACTCTGTTTGTATTTCAGGGAGAACCAGGAGCCTCTGGGTCGAGGGGCCCTGAAGGAGCAGCAGGAGTGGGCATCCAGGGGGAAAAAGTATCTCTTTCACTTTTTGCGCATTAAATATGATACAGTGGGCTTTATAGGGTTAGGATGATTTTAGAAAGGTAAACATGTGAGCTTGCACACAATCTACTACATGATTTCTGGCGTCTGGTTGATACTTTTTTAGCAAATAACAGGCCTTTTAGTGTACCGTAATTGTAAAAATGTCCACCTTCAGGTTGTGGTTCACTTGTCTTTTTGCTGTGAAATCTTATATATTGTTAGTAATGTTTCAAGATGAAAGCTTACTGAACTGGACTTTGGTTTACTTGATTATCTACACATCATTTTTTAGAAACATCATGGTAAAATGTGATTATCAAATATGATCTATCATCTATTGCATTGCATTATATGATTTGCCCTCCACAATTAAAACTACAGAGCGATTTGATCATAAAACTAAGCAATTAAATATAATTTTACCAAGACATATTATTGGGAATATAGAATGACATCTGATATTTACATGCTTTTTATGTAAGTGGTCTGCTAAACTGTTACAAAAATCATTATCATCATTTTATCTTACTTTTTGGTCACATGCTATATGAGCCATAAAAGTTTGATGTATCAACAACACTCATCAAAAAACACACCTTTTTTTGTCTAAATGTTCAACAAATTGTTTAATGTGGACTTTTATTTAATATGTTAGGCTTTACAGGGTTAAAGACCCCATGAAATGAAAATTGTTGCATGTTCTTGTTTCAATATGGTGTTTTACTGTGAACAGCTACTTGTTGTTTATTGATGTAGTGTTTTGTTAATGTGATGTTGTGCAGGGTGATCAGGGTCAGCGGGGGGTCCGCGGGTTAGCAGGGCCGTCAGGAATAGCTGGACCCTCAGGGTCAAAGGTGAGTGAGATCAGTGAATCTGGAGTATTTCGTCTTTTGGTATATTATAGCATACAAAATGAGTTTGAGGGTAAAAATAACTAAAATAATTTTCATTCTGTTTTTTATTAATGTCTTTGTAGGGAGAGCCTGGCACCCCTGGGCGACTGGGTTTACCTGGACTACCGGGACGTGCAATACCTGGACCCAAAGTAAAAGCTTTTCTATTTAAGTTTTTTGGTATTTGCTCTATAAAACAAAGAAAACTTAAATTTAAAGTTACTTTCAGACTTTTGGACCCCACAATATATATATAGTTGATCCAAATTGGCGAAAGTGAGAGACTGTAAGTTTTGAATGCGTATATCTTCTAAATGCAAATTTTGTGATTGTTTTGGAGCTCACTAGCTTATAGATAACCGTACGGCCAATATATTCATACTAAAATTTTGATATCTTGAGGACTTTAAAGTGCCCAATTATATCTGCTTTTTCAAAACTTTCCTTTCGTGTAGTGTGTAATGGAGCTGTTTTTAAATGTAAACGGTCTGCAAAGTTTTAAAGACATAAGTGCACGACAAATACATTTATTGTCTCCTAAAAGAAATAATAGATTCTGAACTCCTGAAACGAGTCGTCATGAATTCCAGTCTCACTTCCTGTTACAAACCTACGTAACAATGTAACAAATTTGCATAATGCCAGCCTATGGTCTTCATTGGCTGCCCGCAAATAATGTCTACTTTGGTTCTCAAACACTTTAGTTGTAGCTGAGAATCTCAGAGTTTGGTTCATGTTGTCGACATGTCGAGATGATGATGTTTTCAGCTGCGAATCCACTTTGCATGAACTTCAAAAGGATAAATGATATGGAAAAACCAACGGCATTGTTACTGTTCATATCACTGTGTGTATCAAGCTCCTCAGCCTCCGTAGCTGAAATTCAGATATGGTTATTTTTTTGTTTAGTTTAATTTAGTTTCCAAAACGCACTATAAGCGGTCGACCAATCATAACAGATTGGGCAGTCTAACCAATCAGAGCAGAGAAGACTCTCATAAAGGAGGGGTTTAGAGAGGGTTTTAGACTCTTTAAGAAATTATGTGATGTGCAATGCATAATATGAGAAATTTAAAGTGTTTTGACCTTGGATGCATGTGAATCTATTGTAGAGGACTCCAAACAAAATTAGGAATCTTTCAAATAACATAATAATGTCTCATTGTAGGGTGACTCCGGCCCATCAGGTCCACCTGGTTTAGTAGGAGAGTCAGGATATGGACTTCCTGGACCAAAGGTACATTTAATTCTTATTTATTGTTAAAGTTGTCAAATAAACATTTTACTCTGTTATTAATGATGTCAGTTCTTGATAGGGGTGGAACGGTACACATAAGTCACGGTTCGGTTCATACCTCGGTTCAGACGTCACGGTTCGGTACGATTTCGGTACAATGGAGTGAAAAGCAAAACAAAAATGCAGAAGGCATTTTTATAAATGTCTTAAGCCTTGTATTTTTTAAATAAGTTTTATTAATAAAGGCATAGAACCAGTTTATTTGTAGTGCACTGACAGGAGTTTTATATAATTAGTTTATTTATTAAATTATTAAAAAGATGAAAAGACCTTGAGATATGTTTGGTAATTGTACCTGAATGAATTTAAAATTAATTTGCCCTTTCAGATCAATATATTTGTTTTCCTTCATTTTTAGTTAACCCTAACTTTATTCTCATCTGAATTATAAATAATTGATTTCCGTATAAAATAATACTACCTTTAAAAACTTTTGTTAACATTTGTAGGTTACAGTTTGACACGAGTTTAGAGTGTGACCAAAGCACAATGTTGTGTTTTATTGCAAGTGTACACAAAAGTAAACAGTAAACACTTTGCAGTTTTAATGATGTCCTGTATGAAAAAATGACGGAGTATGTTTCCACTGTTGGATCGCGCACGAGAGATCTCTCTCGCACGCGCGCAAACACACACACACACACACACACACTGACTGTTCATCGCGCCTCTCTCTCGCACACGCGCGCGCAGACACACACAATGTTCATCGCGCCTCTCTCTCTCTCTCTCTCTCTCTCTCTCTCTCGCACGCGCGCAAACACACACACACACACACACACACACTGACTGTTCATCGCGCCTCTCTCTCTCTCTCTCTCTCTCTCTCTCTCTCTCTCTCTCTCTCTCTCTCTCTCTCTCCCCTCTCTCTCTCTCTCTCTCTCTCTCTCTCTCTCTCTCTCGCGTTTTTGTACCGTGTATTCTACGTGCAAATTCGTGCACCGAACCGTGACGCCCGTACCGTTTCGGTTCGATACGAATACATGTACCGTTCCACCCCTAGTTCTTGATCAAAATTCATTGGATAGCTCATGGTTTGTTTCTCAGGGTGATCGTGGTGACCCTGGTCCTCTTGGTCTAAGCGGCCCTAAAGGCGACGGCTATCCTGGTCCCTCAGTACGTTAAACATCCACAAAATCCTTTTAAAATCCCTTTCATGTTCATGGCATCATAGAAATCGCTCATATTTTGTTGTTGTTGTGTGTGTCATTTGTTTGTTGGCTTCCTCATCAGGGTCCTCCTGGTCCCCCTGGTCTTCCAGGAGAACATGGTCAAGAAGGCATCGGTATACCAGGACCAAAGGTAGCATGGTTATTATGTGTCACCCTAAAGCAGATCATATATATGAATATTATGAACATATAGTGTGTAAACACAGATATTTTATCGTGACTGTGTCTCAGGGTGATGTTGGCTTCAGAGGTTTACCAGGCCAACCTGGACCTCCAGGAGAAGGACTGCAAGGACTCCCGGTACGTCATCAAACACGATAGTGATGATGTGTTGATTTAGCCCTTGTCAATCTCTTTCAGCCCTTCTTAGTCTTGATTTAACACATTATTATTGCAGTAGATCTTCTCCCATTTTGCCATAAGATTTCTAAATTGGATGGGTAATATCCAGACATTATAATTAAATAAGTAAAATTAATTTAAAATGTGAAAATCTAAAATATTAGTTCTATGTTAATGTAATATTTACACTAACATTAAAAAGTTTGGGTCAGTAAATTAAGATTTTTTTTTTAAAGAAATAAATGCCTTTATTAAGTAAGGACACATTAAATTGCATCAAAAGTGAAAGTAAAGACATTAAAAAACTGAAAATCCTGAAATATTGAACTTTTTTCAACATTGATCATATTAAGAAATGTTTTTTGAGCTGCAAATCATCATATTATAGTGATTTCTGAAGGATCATGTGACACTGAAGACTGGAGTAATGATGCTGAAAATATATATATAAATATATATATATTCACTTCTTTTAAATTGCAATAATAGTTTTTATTTTTAGATGCTGTTTTTACTGTATTTTTAATCAAATTAGTTCAGCCTGGGTGAGCAGAAGACTCTTATTAAAAAAAAAAACATAAAATAAATATTAGCAACCACCAATATTTGAGCTGTATATAATTTATATTTTATAGTACAAAATATTAAAGTGCCATCTGCAAACAAATGTAGAAGGTGCTTTTCTCATAATTAATAGAGAAAAGTTGTAATAAGTTTAAAAAAATCTAATTTATTTTAAAAATAAATGCCACTTTCTTTGTTTTGTTATCTAATGCAATAATATTCAGACATTTAAGTGTCTTAAGTATCAAAATACCTTTTTGGAGACACTACTGTATATGCCAAAGCACACGGATAAAAACTTTCTTTGGAATAAATCCCATTCATCAAAGGTTTCACCG
>CM070828.1:5347841-5407841 GCA_036326025.1 Chrosomus eos
ACTTATCACTCCGACGGACCTGCACTGAAAAACACAAAGCATAAAAATAATGTAGGAAAGGACATTTATTAAGGAACATTGTTATGCAACAGTAGCTAATCGAGAAAGCATATAATTTCATATCACAACCAGCAGAACTGTGAATAAGCAATATTGTAATATTCTACAATGTTATAGTTACACAACATTAATTCAATTGGCATTTATGTAATAAATGAAATATGTTCTTGATTTTGGGAACTAATGTTTTCAGTATCAGTGAAAGTTTGTACTTTTTTTTTATCTAGTATGTACTTTTTGTAATAAAATATTTTGTACGTGGATAAATGGCTTGGCTGTTACACTGTCAACAAATTTAAAAGTTCTGTAATCATGTTCACTAAAAAAGGCTGTATTGTATTTTCCACTCAAGGAGGATTTGTGCTCCGTTTTACAGAACTGGTTTTGGTTATAATAGATTTCTAATGAGGTAACGTGGTTCTCTTGTGGTTAGACACTGCCATCTCTTGGAAAGAAACCATATTGTGATGTCCAAAGATGACTATAATACTTGGTCTGTTGCATTCCCGTTCATCTCAGTGGCAGTTGCATGGGATGCAGTCCTGGAAGTACATATTACCTGTTCATGTGAGCAATTACTTTGGAGCAAAGGATTGGCGTCTTAGCATAGTCCAGTTAGCTCCTTGCTTCTGGTACCCATACAACACCATTATTTTGGCAATAACCTCTTTCTCCATCTTTCTCAAATGTGTGTTATCTTTTCACAAAAATCTATATGCATGAAATCCCTGGATTAAATTTGGTTAAATATAGTAGGGTACCAAGATAATCAAGCCCAAAAATCTTAGCATCCAAAAAAATAAAAAAGTAACGTGCACAGCTAAAGTCTATATGTCTTAAAATATGACATTAAGCTGGTATATTACTGGTATATCTCTGTTATTAATATCTCACCATGATTTAACAGTCTCACACATCTGTCCCTTATGCTTTGACTTAAATTACACATGACTCCTTCCCCCATCAACTTTCTGTCAGGGTTGCGTGCAGGTGCTGAAGACGAGGACACGAAAGCTTCAATATAAATGATTTAATACCAAAATGAAAACTTTCCAAACTTAAACAGGAACAAAACTCCAGGAAATCAGAAACACACAACCACACATGGACGACGATCGACCAACACTGAGGGAAAACACAGGGCTTAAAAGAACTGAACCAAACAAGATAATTAACTGAAAACAGGTGCAGAAAATTGACACAAACGAGGAGCGGGAAAACTAACAGGACTAAACCAAAAATCACAAAAGACAGGGGAAGACAAGATACAAAACAGAACAGAACACATCAAAACGTGACAGTACCTCCCCCCTCCCCGAAGGCGCGTCCTCGCGCCGTATAACATCCAAAGGGGTGGGAGGGTGGGCGCCCTGGAGGCTGACGAGGGCATGGTGCAGGTCCAGGAAGCCTCCAGGGCGGAGCAGGCTGTGGGCGTGGCCACGACGGTGCAGGCTGTGGGCGTGGCCACGACGGTGCAGGCTGTGGGCGTGGCCACGACGGTGCAGGCTGTGGGCGTGGCCAAGGCGGTGCTGTGAGACCCTCGGGCGTCCAGGGCGGAGCTGTGGGACCCTCGGGCGTCCAGGGCGGTGCAGGCTCTTCAGGTGGCCACGGCGGTGAAGACCCTTCAGGTGGCCGTGGTGGTGAAGACCCTTCAGGTGGCCGTGGCGGTGCAGACCCTTCAGGTGGCCATGGCGGTGCAGACCCTTCAGGTGGCCATGGCGGTGCAGACCCTTCAGGTGGCCATGGCGGTGCAGACCCTTCAGGTGGCCATGGCGGTGCAGACCCTTCAGGTGGCCATGGCGGTGCAGACCCTTCAGGTGGCCATGGCGGTGCAGACCCTTCAGGTGGCCATGGCGGTGCAGACCCTTCAGGTGGCCATGGCGGTGCAGACCCTTCAGGTGGCCATGGCGGTGCAGACCCTTCAGGTGGCCATGGCGGTGTTATCTTTTCGGGCCTCCGTGGATCTTTGGCCGGCCACGGCGAAGGCGTATGGCGCCCCCCCAAAATTTTCTTGGGGAGGACAGGCTCATGATCGGGAACTGACTTGACATCAACGGGCGCTGGGTCAACGGGTTCTGGGTCAACGGGCTCTGGGTCTGGGTCAACGGGTTTTGGGTCTGGGTCAACGGGCTCTGGCTCTGGCTCTGGGTCAACGGGCTCTGGCTCTGGCGCTGGGTCAATGGGCTCTGGCTCTGGCGCTGGGTCAACGGGCTCTGGCTCTGGGTCAACGGGCTCCGTGCTGGATTGGACCAGCATATCAGGAAACTCGGGGCTGGACGGGACCAGCATATCAGGAAACTCAGGGCTGGACGGGACCAGCATATCAGGAAACTCGGGGCTGGACGGGACCAGCATATCAGGAAACTCGGGGCTGGACGGGACCAGCATATCAGGAAACTCGGGGCTGGACGGGACCAGCTGTGAAGGCTCTGGGGGAAGAAGCTCTGGAAGGTCGTCAAACGGGTCAGGCTCTGGCGTGCATGCAATGGGCTCAGGCGTTGGCGTGCAGGTGATGGGCTCTTGCTGGCCGTGGAGATCGGGCTGGATGTCTCCCACGGTGAATGAGGAACCACACACCCACAGCGTACGGGCAATGAATTTTACTAACGGGAGGTGGAGATCTCCCAACAACAGTCTCTGAGCGAGGGTATCGTCCATCCCACTCCAAAACTCATGTGTCAGGGACTCCTCGTCCCAATTAGAGTCCCGGAAAAGATGAAGATATATCTCCGCATATTCTTCCAGCGTCCGGCCATCTTGTGGGACACAGAGTTCGTAGTTCATTCCCTTTTATTTTTGTTATGGTCGATCGTTCTGTCAGGGTTGCGTGCAGGTGCTGAAGACGAGGACACGAAAGCTTCAATATAAATGATTTAATACCAAAATGAAAACTTTCCAAACTTAAACAGGAACAAAACTCCAGGAAATCAGAAACACACAACCACACATGGACGACGATCGACCAACACTGAGGGAAAACACAGGGCTTAAAAGAACTGAACCAAACAAGATAATTAACTGAAAACAGGTGCAGAAAATTGACACAAACGAGGAGCGGGAAAACTAACAGGACTAAACCAAAAATCACAAAAGACAGGGGAAGACAAGATACAAAACAGAACAGAACACATCAAAACGTGACACTTTCTGTCTGCTTTAATTTTAGTAATAGTGTCTCTAGTCTGACTGCCGCTCTCCCCTGAGCTCTGAGATCTTTCCATTTTCTAGATTTGGAAAAACATGGAGTCCAGTGAATTTGTGATTGTCAAGTTTACACATCTTTTTGAATGGCACCCATGTTCCAATTTGTATTGACCCCAATTAAATAGGAAGTATTCATCTTTGTACCTTTAGGGGTACAACAGCTAATCTCTGGGGCAGTACAACTTTGTAGCTTGTCTACATAAGGGTTAACGCCCGACGAGGTGTCCATTGTCAGGTATTAATGGACGACGGTGAGGCGTGAACCGTCCGACGCGCAGCCTTTTTGCCTCCACCGAAGTCCATTAATACCTAGACAATGGACACTTAAATAACACATTTTTTATATTTTAATTAGTTTTATAATCGAAATCTAAAGTTTTTACAAACAATAACTTGGATTCCCTGGTTACGCCTGACGGTTTATTTAGCAACCGGGGATATTTATAGTCCGCTCAGCTCGTAGAACCCTATGGTTACTCACAGCTGATGTAGCCAGCACATTTATTTATTAATTTCGAATGGTAAACAGGCCAGAACTCACCAGAACTCCTTTACTAGGTGTCCTCTATCACTTTTTAATGGACACCCTGCACCCAATCAGAATCGAGTATTCACCCAGACCATGGTATAAGTGCATATAAGTACCTTAGAGTAGTAATATGTACCTTACTACTATAAAAACGTGTAGGGGTAAATACTGGTGTACAAGTTTTGCACTTTTTTTTCCAAGTATGACTAACTACACTAAGCATTTGGTCTCCTCCCAGGATCTGACGCATGTATAATAAAGTTTGGGTGACTCGAGGCACCGAGTGGTTGAGGCAGCTGAAAATGGCTCATCACCTGTTGTAGTCGCAGCTGTTTCTAAACACTGCAAGCGAACCCTTCATTTATGTGAGGAATTGAACTCAAAGACTCTTGCACTGAATCTTGAGAACAAAGTATAGAAGAATAGAATCGGATTGGTAAACTTCCAGACTGAAAGGTCTCCTCAGATCTTTATGTGTGGCCCGTCCTGTGACAGCTGGCGTCTTGCCTGGCCATCACATTGGGATCCCCTTCTTCACAACCAGGATTGAGGGATGACAGAGGCAGTGGGGGTGGACCAGAACGGGAGTGTTATATTTAGAATGGCAGGATTAAATAACAACCCCTTCACCCTGGGAATCTTTTCAGCTCTCTGTCCTTTTCCAGCCCGGACGGTGTGGCGAGCAGACCTGCGGCCACGTTCTCCACTTCTTTCTTCTCTAGTCCTTCATTTCCCATCTTGAAACACAACAACATGGATCCCAAAGCCATAAAGGAGGAGCTGCGGCTGTTCCAGAGCACCTTGTTGCAGGATGGACTGAAGGAGCTTCTGAATGAGAACAAGTTTGTGGACTGCACTTTAAAAATCGGTGACCGCAGCTTCCCCTGCCATCGCCTGATCATGGCCGCCTGCAGCCCCTACTTCAGAGAGCTCTTCTTCTCCGAGGACGGCAAGGAGAAGGACAGCGGCAAAGAAGTGCTTCTGGATGACGTTGATCCTAACATCATGGACATGATCATCCAGTATCTGTATTCGGCTGAGATCGACTTGACGGACGACAACGTTCAGGAGATTTTTGCGGTGGCGAACCGTTTCCAGATTCCCTCAGTGTTTACAGTGTGTGTGAACTATCTTCAGCAGAAGCTTTCGCTGTCCAATTGTCTAGCCGTCTTCCGGCTCGGCCTTGTCCTTAGCGTTCCCAGACTCGCCATAGCGGCTCGCGATTTCATCGCTGACCGCTTCGAAATCGTGTCTGCCGAGGAGGAGTTCCTTCAACTGGCACCTCATGAGCTTTTGGCCCTGATTGGTGGAGACACGCTTAATGTGGAGAAAGAAGAAGTTGTGTTCGAGTCGGTGATGAAGTGGGTGCGCAGCGACAGGGCCAAGCGTGCCAAGAGTCTAGGCGAGGTTTTCGACTGCATACGCTTTCGCTTGCTTCCAGAGAAGTACTTTCGGGAGAAGGTGGAGAACGATGACCTGATCAAGGCCGATCCGGAAGTCTTGAAGAAGCTGCAAGTCATCAAAGATGCCTTCGGAGGAAAACTCCCCGAGAGGAAACCCAAAGAGAAGAAGGAAGGAGAGGCTGGAGAAGAGGAAGAAGAGGAGATGCTGCCAGGTTACTTGAACGATACTCGTAGGCTGGGGATGTACGGACGCGATCTGATCGTCATGATCAATGACACGGCTGTTGTTGCGTACGACGTGGCCGAGAATGAGTGTTTTCTGGCTGCCATGTCAGAGCAAGTGCCGAAGAACCATGTGAGTTTCTGCACCAAGAAGAACCAGCTCTTTGTCGTCGGGGGCTTGTTCGTTGATGAAGAAAGCAAAGAGTCTCCACTGCAGTGCTACTTCTACCAGGTACAAATCAACTTTGAAAACTGGGTGTTGGCGTGATGGTAACCAGACTAGGTTTCTAAAACTAGATTTACCTCCATAGTCTTTATGCTGGTCCACCAACATTAATCCAGTCTGGAAATATTCCTTTCATGGGACTTTTAAACGTAATTAACTCTCATCTGCAAACTTAAATCAATTTCCAAGATATTTTTCTGCCATTTTTTTTTTCAATCCACAGTTTAGAGTTACCCGCAAAACAGCTTACGATAACGCTTTACAATAAGGTTTAGTTTGTTAACGCAGGACTCCCTGGGAGAAGAGTTACTGTAACTCAATGGGAATTTTCCTGGTTAAATAAAAAAACTGGACATCATGAACTAACAATGATCAATACTTTTACGCATTTAGGTTACGTTATATTCTAATAGATTTTTATTATTTCAGGTTTTATAAATTAACATGAATGTTGTAAACCAATATGAATTGCCTATGTACCTATCAAGACAAGTCAAATTTATTTTTTGTATAACACTTTTCACAATACACATTATTTCAAAGCAGCTTTACAGTAAATCATGATGTTAATGTTTATAATATCTTGATCTCTTCATGCCTTATAGTCGCATTTAGCAAATTAGAGCTGAGCTATAATATAGTTTTCATTTTGTGACAACAAGCAATCAAGAAGATTTGCTATACATCACCCTAACTTTATTTAAGAGCTGGGGGATAATTATGTAAACTAATAATAATCAATATTAGCCTATATTTTTAAATGAGCATGAACCTAAGTTAATGTAGAAATATTTGTTAATTGTTAGTTCCTGATATCTAATCTAATGGTAATGAGTTGAACCATATTTATGGAATTTATTTGTCATTTTAAAACTATTTTGTCCTATCCAGCTGGACAGTATCGCCGCTGAATGGAGGGCAATGCCGCCGATGCCCAGCCCTCGATGCCTGTTCAGTCTGGGTGAATGTGAACACCTGCTGTTCGCCATCGCCGGCAAAGACCTGCAGACCAACGAGTCCCTCGACTCAGTCATGTGTTATGACTCTGAGTATGAATTCATCTAATATGTTCATCATTTCGACTGCTGATTCTGCTCTTCAGACATGAGTGGGCTACTGGCTCAGACACGTGTGTCTTCAGTATTTCATTTCGTTGCAGAAAGATGAAATGGAGCGAGACCAAGAAACTTCCTCTGCATGTTCACGGCCATGCAGTTGTCTCACATAACAACCTGGTGTACTGCATTGGAGGAAAGACAGATGACAAGTAAGTCTGCGTGCGTGCGTGCGTGTGTGTGTGTGTGTGTGTGAGAATGAGATCATTGGTGCTCTCATTCACGCACATGGTGTAGTTCGCAGCTGTCTGTGCTCCATCAAAGTTCTTCAACAATCCTCTGTACAATGTGACACTTAAGCCAACAGACGGCAACAGACACTTTGTTGTGTTTTGTCAGATCAGTATGTTACCCATGTCAGCATCTGCCAGCTCTCGTTTCTGCCGATTGAACATGTTGAATCTACATTTGTCAGTCTTTGAATGTCTGAGAAATGACGTACTGTAGTTGGTCTGTCAATGCAGTGTGAATTGGCCTTTAAAGCCATCTTATCATGAGAAATCAATTTTGCGTTCATCTTCATGGAAATCAAATCTTCATCTTCAGTCCAAAAAAAAGCATTTATTCACATCGAGCAGCTTAGACATTATTATTACTAAACATCTGAAGAACTAAAGAGTAAAAAGTAAAGAAAATTTGCCAAACCTGTCTGTGTAGCGCATACTGTGTTTAGAAACAATGGCTGAAGTTTATTTTGATATAAGTAATTAATAATAAAAATTTTACAAACATTTCTGTAACATCGTATATAAAAATATTAAAAAAGTCAGTTTGAGACGAAGCGCAAGTTGCTAGAAAGATTACAAAACACATTTTTCTTTCAAATAATGTGCACCAATTATTTTTTTACACAATTACACCAATTATTTGTATTACAAATGTAAATACAAAGTTATGTCATGAATCTCTACTCAATCTGCCAGCAATCACATGATTCTCTATCCGGCACAGCTGATTGGTTCCTGCTGTATCAGTAGCCAATAGCTCACTATTTAACCTTTAAATACTTGTCAGCATTTGCATCTACTGTGTAGCAGATCTATTCTGCCAAGACCAAACATATCAACATTGTCATATCCATTACCATGCCAAACAAGTTATAAAGTTTTGATTTTAAGTTCAAATCAGTGCCCTGTAAATCCATTTGATGAAAACTTCTGAAAGTTAATAAATCTCTCTTGTCTCTCTCACAGCAAAGCTATCAATAAAATGTTCGTGTACAACCACAAGCAGTCTGAATGGCGAGAACTGGCTGCTATGAAGACGGGCAGAGCGATGTTTGGGGCCGTAGTTCACAAAGGAAAAATCATCGTAGCTGGGGGAGTGAATGAAGGAGGACTCACAGCTCTATCTGAAGCCTACGATTTTGGAACAAACAAGTATGATTCCACACCAATGCTATTTCTGTATTATTTATATACTTTTATAGTATTTATTTTCATTTTAGTTTGTTTTAGTCATTTTGTTATGTGTTTTGTATAAGTTTCTATTTAGCTTTCATTTATTTTTTTTCAGTTCTAGTTTTAGTAATGTAAGTTTTTCAACTACTATTTATATTTTATTTTATTTCAGTATTTCAATTTACGAATATTTCTAGTTTTAGTTGACTATAAAGCAGTGTTCCTCACTGCGAGTGGTGCGCCTGGACAAACTAAATCGATATGATGTTATTTACAGGTTTGCTTGCCATACAAAATGATAATATTTATCATTCTAGATGTTGTCTTGTGCTTAGCCATCTTTTTTTAATCTCTTCACTGTTTCTGCATGTAAAAATCTATACAATGCATTAAATTAATTAATATCATTTTCTCTCAGGTGGGACACATTCACAGAGTTCCCCCAAGAACGCAGCTCTGTGAATCTTGTGAGCACCGGAGGAAACCTCTTCGCAATTGGCGGCTTTGCTATTGTAGAGCTGGAAGACAAAAGCATCGGACCCTCCGAGGTCACTGACATTTGGCAGTAAGTCATCCTGATTTTGTGTCATCCAACCAATTAATCAATCAATAAACCAACTAATTCGTCAAGTTCCAAGAAAAGAGCCCAGGAATAGAACTGAATGTCAAAATATGAGTAATGAGTTCCCTTCCTAACGGTGAATTATGTAAGACTTTTTTACTGAAGACGTTCAGCTTCCATTACAGAAATGCAAGCCAATTTTCAATGCATTTAGACCTTCAAAGATTAAACATGTCAAAGAAAACGGGGCATTAGGATGCAACGCCCTACAATGGATGTTTCAATACCATACAGCATCATCACGCACCCATTCAAAACGACAAATGTACATAATGTTAACACTGACATGTCAAGTTTAAACAGTCTCCAACTATTGTGGTGCATGTCAAAACGTGCAGAGACGTTGAATGGGAAATATATAGGGTGACCAGACATCCCGAAAAATTCGAGACAGTCCCGAAATCTCAGCTGTTGTCCCGAATCCCGAATCCGGCCCTAATTGTCCCGAAAATTATACAATCTTGAGTAGTTATTGTCTGATTAAATATTAAAAACTGTCCTTGGAGGTTGAGCCCCCGCCGGCGGCTCATTGGTTGCAGCATCTTTTCTGTTTCTTTTTTTAAAGTTCTACAAAGATGTGGGCGCGAATTTAGATATACATTGATAAGCAAATTTTCATTCATTTGTTTCGTTGACATGGCTGGTGTACCGGAACCACAACACGCCGTTTTTTTAGTGGCAGACTAAAGACTAATGACAGACTGTTGATCTTTGACAAAAATATGTTTGTTTCAGGTTTGAAATTCATTATCTTTTATTATAGGCTATGTAGTCTAATATCATAGTAGGCCTACCCAAAAACACCCTAGATATATATAGTCAACATGCTCGCGTTCACTTTAGACAAGAGTGTTAGTCTACTTAATTGCTTACATGACACATGGCAACACAGCTAAAAGTATTCCTATTTTTACATGTTGAGAGACGTCTTCACAAACACCCATAAGAGCTGTGTTTGTAATGTTTGAGTTGTGGAGGCGCGACACACGAATGTAATTCGGAACTTTTGTAATTCCCATAGGTGACATTAGTGTTGCAAAAACGACATACTTCATATTATCACTGTAAACAGCTATTGATACATGACACGTGCATTGACCTGCTTTCTTTCACAGGTATGAAGATGACAAAAAGACATGGAGCGGCATGCTGAGAGAGATGCGCTACGCTTCTGGCTCCTCTTGTGTTGGCATGCGTCTGAATGCGGCCAGGATGCCCAAACTCTAAATGAAACCCCTCTTTTAAAGTGTGACTCCATATGGCCATGTGACCTTTGACCTCAGTGGTCATTTAGGCATAGTCTAAAATATTGTCTTCATATATGCATCGTCTTTTTGGGTTCTCTAAAGTATTTTTTCTTTTACATTTTAGACTTAACAGTTAATGTGAAATGAATGTGTATGTGTGTGAACAAGTCATTTTTCATTTAATGCCATGACAGCTAGAACAGGTGCGTGCCTATTTCTGTGTTGTTATTATACTGTAATAAAAAATAAAAACTCTAATATTCTACTTCAATACTAGTAGGTTACTATATGTATATGCATATTATTTTGTAAAATAAACATTTTTAAACCATATCAACTAACTTGTGGTGTTTTTTTTTTTAGCAGACAGTTGATTTCCCTGATACTTGCATAAATAAATAAAAACTATATATTCTGGCTAGTCACATTGTTTTTATAGCAACAAATTTGTATTATTTATTGATCATTTACTTTTTAGTTTACATATATTACACTGCTTTTGTGAAGTTGAACTAGATACTATTTCTTTCGGTACTCACTCAGACTGGGTGACCGGGATCGACGGCTGTGGTTTGGACTTCGGTATAGAAGCATCATAAAAAAGTTTTTAAATGAACATACAGAAGATAAACACAACAAGAAATAGGGTTTAAGGTCATACTTGACGAAAAGCAGTGTTTGCTGTCAAAGCATCAGGAGAAACATCTGACTGTCTACACATGTCCATCAGACTCCAGCAAACATGTTCTGATGCCTGAGACCAGGTTTTTGTCAAAAACAGCCTGTTTGTTTTTGTCTGGTGTTTGTTGAAGAGCTTCATCGCATCACTGATGTCAGAATCATGAGCATCTCTCACAAATCTCATATATCAATTTAAAACCCTGGCAATGCCTGCCCTGAACACACACCTGCTGTGATAATAACACTAGACTAGACTGGTACATCGCAGCTTTTATTTTGTCCTCCTCTGATGCATTTCCCTCAGCCAGATTCTCAGTCTGTTTCACAGGCATTTGCATGTTTTAATGTTTATCACTGATATGCTGAAGACAAACCTGGAAGAACCTGCTTATGTGTGTCGACATGCGGTTTCTGCTTTCTACATTGTGTTATATGCATTTTGTCTTACATTACATTTAATCATTTAGCAGACACTTTCACATGCAAAACACAAGCTTCTGGAAGGCACATAGGTCTGAAGTAGGCCTAATGGGTTTAGATATAGGGGTATAACATTGCAGAAGCCTAATTATACAGCAAAAGAGAATGTTTTGAAGAATATGGGTGACCAAACAGTTTCTGGTTCCCATCAAAATATGTTATTTTGTATTTAGCAGAAGAAAGAAATTCATTCAGGTTTAGAACAACTTAAGGGTGAGTAAATTATATACATTTTTTGGGTGAAATATCCCTTAAATTCAAGCGAAACTGCAATGTGATTTTTGTCCGAATTAAGCTTCCATAGTCTCCAGTTGAGGCTGTTCATCTTTTTACCCAGAATGCTCCGCTAGTCGTCACGGCGCCATTTTTACAGACCTGCGCGCTGAGGACACAAGAACGACAGTCAATGTTGTTTATATTCTCTTCATTTTAGTATAAGCGGTTTAACTTGGATCAAACATGTAAGTTAAACTCAAAGTTCACTAGTAAAAAGAGAAGAACAAAATGGAAATATTAAAATACGAATAATTGACACGTGTAGCATGTTAGCATGCTAATCATTCAATCATTAAAAGGTTAAATGTTACGATTGTATTGCTGGTAAAAACAAACAGTGCTGATTATACACTTCACAAGTCTAAGTTAGATAATTATGCCGTTTAAACAATGTGTTCACTAGGTGTGGTGCTAGTGATTTCAGTTAGTGTGTTTATTAGCTTATCTGTGGCGTGAGGCTAGCACAACATGCAGCAAGACGAAAAATAAAGGTTTTAATGTTGTTTTATTCAAAAAATATTTATAATATCAAAAGCGTCATAAACGCATGTAGAAGTGATCCTTTGACGTGTTCACAGCCGTAATGTGTGTTGTTCTGCTGATAGTGAAAGTGGTTACATTGACTTTTACGGTCAGTTACTTCATTAATACGCTAGAGTAGGCAAACACTATCGATATATCTAGCAATAATAAATCCCAGTGTTCTCTATGGTGGATCTTTCAAAATCTGTCATAGACACATCCATGTTATAATGCACAACTAAATAAAAATCCAAGTGCAAGCACTTTATGGAGTGCATTAGTTTGTGTAAGAGTGTTGGTGACACAGGTTTGTGGTGTTGTATTGAGTCTGTAAGCACAGATCTGTTTCTGTAAGTTACTACAGTTTGATGTGTGTGTTTTGTGTTTGCAGAGTGATGGGGGTGAAGGCGCAGCGTCCTCGCTGCTTCTTTGACGTTGGCATCAGTAATGTGCCAGGTAAGACTCAATATGCACTTTGTAAGACAGCTGCTCTTTAATTTCTGGAAATGTGGGATTTATTTCCCTGTGTGATCTTTCTCTCCCGGTTTTCCTTCTACAGCGGGGCGAGTCGTCATCGAGCTTTTCTCTGAGGCCTGTCCCAAGACATGTGAAAACTTCCGCTGCCTGTGCACAGGTAAAAAATACAAGCAGTTTTGTTTTATAAAACTGGAAAGCTGTCTATAAATTTCACATTTTTAAATGTTAGCAGACTTGTATATCTCTTTTTATATATTTGTTATGAAAGGAAAGGTATTTTTTTTTTGTCAGAGGAACTATTATTTCAACAATAGAGACAATTGGTCAATTACTTTTTGTAGTGATGCAACAATACCAGTGTCGGTATCGGGCCCGATACCAAGCTCATGTACTTGTACTCGTACTCGTAAAAATACCCCGATACCAAACAAGACCGATACCTCACGTGACGTAACTGACAGAACGTAAATCTAGTGTTGCTAGATTTAATAGTATATTTCACTTTACACTTTCGGCTGTGATTACATTGTTACTCAGTGTTATGTTATAGACATTTGTTCTGTGATTTCTTTGGCACTTTATGACAAATTTGATTGTCTTGTTGTCTGTGATTTCTTTAGCACTTTGACAACTTTGTGACAGGTAGATAAAAATTACATTCATTATGTCCTTGGTTTTGCCCTTTGGAGGTTATAGGACACTGTGAAATTTGGGCTTTGGAAATTTGTGATAAGGACATTAGAATGATTTATTTTTATACTTTTATTTAAGTTGTTAAAAATAAAGATGCTGATATGTTCATTAGTCTCATTGTGGTGTTCTTAGAAAATTGCCTCATAAATGAGAACCCCCCCCCCCCCAACAGTACAACAGACATCGGTATCGGCGAGTACCAGGAAAAAAATATCGGTACTCGTACTCGATCCTTAAAAAGTGGTATCGGTGCATCCCTAACTTTTTGCTTTTTTGTGAATTCAGACACTTTTGACACACAGGCTTTGCGCCTACTATGTAATAGGGAAGTATGCGATTTTGGATAAAGCCCAAGACTTGCACTGTCCTGGGATCTGTTTCCCAAAAGCATTGGGCCCAAATAAATTGTGGAGACCATTGCCAGTGCCACTAATGTTCTCGACGGTCAACTTAGCTCACGTTACTTTTGAGAAAGGCCCCCCATGTCTGTATTTATGCATTGTGAGAGTTTTCTTCCCCAGGTGAGAAAGGAATTGGCAAGACCACCCAAAAACCTTTGCACTACAAAGGAAGTCCGTTCCATAGGATAGTGAAGGACTTCATGATACAAGGAGGAGACTTCACCGAAGGTACCACTGTCTTGCTTTTTTCTGTTGTATTATGTTGATCCTGTGTGTGTGTGGTGACATTTGACAGACATGTTTGCCTTAACAGGGAATGGCAGAGGTGGAGAATCTATATATGGAGGATTCTTTGAAGGTGAGTGTCCTTAAGATTTTACTTATCAATATCAAAAACACTGGGTTTAATATTCTGCCATTTTTATTTTTCTAGATGAAAGCTTCACAACTAAACATACAAAGGAGTTCCTTCTGTCAATGGCAAACAGAGGGAAAGACACCAACGGCTCACAGTTCTTTATGTGAGTCCAACACACAGGCTTCTTCAGGCGCCCCTACTGTCCTCTTGGATAATGGATGATAATCTGCAACGCTCGCTTTTTTTTTGCAGCCTTGATGTAAAATAAATGTATATGTCCTCCTGAGTGCATTCGTCTGGTCTTGAACGAGTTATGAACTGCGGATGATAATGGCCCAAATCGATTTATTGTGTGCATTAATCACTGTTTTTGTGTTCGTTAGATTTGTATTTACATTCTGCCTCACTGTTTTGTGTCCCTGACCATAGAACTACAAAACCAACTCCTCACTTGGACGGGTAAGTGTGCAGCACTGTATGATCTATTAAGGAATATGGATTAGAAGTGTATTTTATATGTGCTGTATGTCCAGTGTTTAATGGTTTTGTTGCTCTTTCCCCCGCCAGAATTCATGTGGTGTTTGGTCAGGTGATCTCCGGCCAGGAGGTGATCCGGATGATCGAGAGTCAGAAGACGGATACCAACAGCCGACCCTATGCTGAGGTCAAAGTGCTCAACTGTGGGGAACTTATTCCCAAATCTAAAGGTGATATTGTATATTTTCTCTAAATGTGATATTCTATAAGTTTTATGCATTTTTATGTTATTAGCTTCTAGCTACAAAATCAACTTCACGTGTCATAGCATTTCAGAATATTTTGGCATGCAATTCATAACTGAACGCAAGTATGCTCACTGACCTTATATTTTTATTAATAAATGAATAAATACAAAATAATTGTATTTATATAGTGTCTTTCCAACACCCAAATAATATTGCATACTTGTATAAAAATATATTTTTGGCCTAAGACATGATTTAGATCTAGTTGCTTTTTAAAAGTTTGACAAGTTAACTTGCATTTTTACTATACTTGTTTATTAACCCTTTAAGTGTCACCCCCCTTTTTTTGAATATACATGAAAATGCACATTTCGAACTTAAATGGTTGTAATTCAAGAATGCTTTGGAATATAGACATAAGATTGGTCTCGTTTTAAAGAAAACATTTGGCAGATTTTTGTAGAAGTGAAATAAATTGAGAAAGTGAAACAGAAAAAAAGTTATGGAAGTTTGAGTTTATGAAAATGTACAATGTAAAAAATTTAATTATTCATATTTTATATAAAATATATATTTTCAAAACCTGGGCGACTCTAAAACTGCAAAAAAAATCAAAGACAAAAATCTGAACAAGTTGTGTTTCAAATTTTAGGTTGATATCTCAAAAAATGAGCTTTCAGTAAGATTTTGTTTGGGCGCAGTACCCAACTTTTTCACTAGATGACTCCATTACTGCCCATATAAGGGCGCCTCCATTTCCATATATTTTTTGAGTGATCTGAGCCATTATTTCCACAATTTTCAATAAATTTATGAAGTAGACATCCTATTCAGAAGTAATATGAGAAGTTTGGCAGATTTTGATATGAATTCCACCTCTAAGAAACACATAAAAAGAACACGCATGTGCGTTATAGCTTCCTGCCACAAATGGTGAATCTATATTTTTTTCTTTATATTTAAAACTTGGTCTTTTTTTCTAAAATAATTGAATGGATGCTATCTTTTGAACTCTTGGCATGAAATCAAACTGAGGTTTCTACCCTTCTTTCATAATTTTTCATGTTCATCACTATTTCAAAATAAAGGTCTAAACACCTTTGGAGTATGAAAGTATTCTTGTTGCAAATTGATAAATTATGGCTCCTCTGTAATTTATTTTGAAAATCAATCACCAAATATGGAAACTAGAGATTGTAAGCTTTCAAATGATATATAGTTTGTCAATATTAGTTTAGGTTTAATATAGGATATTACTGTTTTAAAAATGTAATGAATTTGGGCCCACCGGTGGGCCGGTGACACTTAAGGGGTTAAGTAACATTACTTGTGATAAGACTGCATAGTGTTATGGGCATCAATATTTACTTTCACGGTCACTCATGGTTACTTGTGTTATTCAAGGGACTTTACTTGAATTATTCATTCATACAGAAAGTTTTATATCCATTCCTGTAAACTTGTATGAACTGAAATTATGCTTGGCAGTGCAAAAATATCTGAATCCCAAACAGTTAATAGTGGCCATCACACTTTCATTTAATCTTGCTTTAAAGTATTTGTTTTAAAGTATTGTTTTAACTCTTTTAATTTAGCAAAGAAAGAAAAGAAGAAGCATCAGTCATCCAGTGAGAGTGAAGACGACTCTTCTTCAGACAGCTCCACCGACTCGGAGGAATCAGAGAAGGAGAAAAAGAAACGGAAGAAACACAAGAAGGAACATAAGAAGAAGGAACAGAAACACAAGAAGAAAGAGAAGAAAGGGTACTTTGCTAATACAGTTTATTTACGATTAGAATATTTCACCTTTCAACAACTCGAGTTGTTTGAAAGTTTGGAGAATTTGCATTCACTTGTGCATGTTAGTACTAAAAGGTCGACACGGTACCAATATTATCACTGAAAAATAAACAATCCTTAACGTTTTATGTAGTAAAAATATATAATAAATAATTGAAATATCTGAAAAGATTTTGGCAGCCAATAAAACGTGTTTTATTTTGTTCAAATCATGTTCATCCTTGTTGAAAGTGAACCTGCATTTTAATGTGGTCTGGTTTGTATTTTTATTTACCTTTGTCTAGTTTCACTCGTGTGTTTTTTTAAGGATAAGAGCATGAGGTCACAAACCTGTCCACGTTAGCATCTGCCTCAGGCCCTGTTTACACTAGTGTGTTTTCGTTTTAACATGGCGTTTTAAAATGAAAACATCCATACTGGCGTTTCATAAACTATCTCCGTCCACACTACACAACTGAAAACACGTCACATGACCATTCATGCACACTGGGTGTGCGTACAAGTGTAATAAAAGCTCTAATAATAGCGTGCCTCTTGTGCATGTAGGCAGCTGCAGGATTATAAAATGCAGAGTTGAACTGCACAGTGGCTGTGCAAAAGGACAACAAAGTCAGCAATATTATTTCCACAATAATTATATGGTTCTTTTAATTTTATTATATGCATTGAGTGCTGTTTTTGTCTTCTGTTGACAACTTCATCATAATGGAGTAAGAATTTGAACATGTTTTTCCAGGTCTGATGAGGAAGAGGCTAATCCCCAACCTTTGTCAACCATCCGCCCAGAGGAAGTCCCGCCCATTCCAGAAAACCGCTTCCTAATGAGGCGAAGCCCCCAGAAGGCCAAAGAAGAGGAGCAGGGGAAAGAACAAAACAAGGAGGACTCTGGGAAAGAGAGGCCGAGAGAAAGAGAAAGGGAGAGGGAGAGAGAGAGAGAGAGGGAAAGAGACAGGTAGATGTGGGATTTAAATATTTAAATATTTTCAAATATTGGTGTGGGTGACATTTTTATATTGTGTGATTTTATTATTATTTTCAAGTTAATAACTTGTATGTTATATTTTAGACCCATGGCGAATTCACGGCCAATCCGCACAAGACTGGTGATGACCAGGTCAGGGCGCAGGATTAAAGGAAGAGGACCGAGGGTGAGAGAATAACTGCATTTATTTGATCAAAAATACAGTAAAAACTGTAATGTTATTACACCCTCAAATAACTCTTTTCTATTGTAATATATTTTAAAACGTAATTTATTCCTTATTAATTAAAGCTCATTCATGTATTTTGTTTTAACTTTATCTCGTCTGTTCATCTGTAGCGCTATCGGACTCCCTCTCGGTCTCGCTCACGGTCGTGGGATCGGTTTCGGCGCAGTGAGACGCCTCCACACTGGAGACAGGAGATGCAAAGGACACAGAAAGCTAAATCTAACACAGCCGCCACCCAGGACAGGTGGATCAAAGGAGACAAGTCAGTCGAATTTTACATTACATTACAATACATTACAAATATTGAGGTCGGGATTCATGTAATGAGGGATTTTCAAGCTGAGCGATATGGCCAAATAAATTATCACAATAAATGTAAAATCTTTTTAAAGTTTAAAGGCAGATTTTGCACCGAAGTGAAAGTTGTAGAAACCATCCCAGTAATTTTAAAGAACTTTTAACTGTCAGAATTCTTATTTTTTCTTAAAATAAATATCTTAGTATTTCTTAGGGCTACATATTCTTCTATTGTTTCAAAATCATGAAATAGATTTGTGTCGCCTGACTTTATTAGCACGTATCTTTGGCACAGTTTGCAGTGCAGGCTGCGATATTAATATTATTACATGTTTTGTCTCTTAGAAATACACATTTGACAGTTACTTGAGTTAGGGTGCAGATGTAAATTTGTTCATCAACAAAAACTGACATCTGTAAAAATTGTAACAACCTAATTTTATATGGTAAAATGTAAATATTCTGACTGTTTGAGTTTTATTAAGATTAATCACAAAAAAAGGTTACTTTATTTTAAGGTGTCATTGGTACAGTGTAATTATTTACATACTGAGTAATATCAATTAATGGCATGTACTTACTATAGGGATTAGGATTTGGTTGAGGGTTAGTTGCATGTAATTATTATTACTGTGGTGACTACATGTAACAAGGACACTGTAAAATAAAGTGTTAACCAAAACATACGGTAATTATATTATAGTACTTTAATACATGTTGACATTAATAATATAACAAAATTCAATATGAATATTAAACATTTCTGCGACAATACCGTGGTGCAGTTAGTGTTACTACTAGTGTTGTCAAAAAACTCGGTACTTCGGTACCAAGTCGGTACTAAAAAAAATTAACGGTTACGGTACCAGCTTTTCTAGGTACCGGGTGCGTCCGGTCCTTGACGCGCTGTCTGAAAGGTGCACAGTTGCGTGACTGCGTCCTCTTCATAAAAACACTGAGACATGGCGACCGGCGCTGCGTGCGGTGGCTCTGAATCCACTTGTTGACAAGAAAGGAGGAAAGAAGAGCCACATATGGAAATATTTTGAATTAGGCTAATGTCACGTTGCCATAAAGGGCCGTTCACATAGCACGTATTTTTGCGCGTGCAAATTTCAAATGTAGGCGCGCGGGAAGCGCGATTATAATAGAAGCGACGTGCGAGCTTGTTTTTCCAGACGCGCCGCTGTTCATGGTTGCATAGCGGAGACACGGGAGAACAAGCGCTTGTGGAAAGAAGGAGAAAGCGGTGCAAACTGCGCTCTCCATGATGACGAGGAAGTATCAGCAAAGAATTAATTGATTTCTAACCCTTGCATTAGAAATCAGCTACAGGGTTCTCAAGTTTTGAAGACATCAGGCAAGAGTGACATTTTTGGCAGTTTTGGATTAAATAAAAGTACAGTTAAGTCAAATAAAACATGTTTTATCTCCTGTATAGTTTAGTAACACTACAAAAATATACAATTCATTAACATTACTTAATGCGTTGTCTAACATCAACACTGAGTGAACAATATATTTTTTACAACATTAATTCATGTTTGTGGATGTTATTTAATACAAACACTTGATTTTTCATGTTTGTTCACTTCATTCATTGTGCATTAAATCATGTTAACAGATAAAACTTTTGATTTTAAAAATGTATTAGTACATTTTTAAATTAACCCCAATGAGAATAATTGCTACCGTATATAACTATGGTTTATTGTTAGGTCATTTTATCTAATGTTATTTAACAAATAGAATCTTATTGTAAAGTGTTTTTAATACAGTTTCCATCTTTGTAACCGTGATATACACTTTAATATATGTAAATTTAATCTAAATTAAGCTTTGGTACCGAAATTGGTACCGAGAACCGTGGATTTTTACTGGTATTGGTACCGAATACTGAAATTTTGGTACCGTGACAACACTAGTTACTACAGTAAATCCATGGTAAATTTGGCGATTTGTAGATTGAAAAGCCTTCTGACTAGGGCTGGGTGATTAAAACGATAATTATCGCGATATAATTTTTACTCGATAAAACGATATCAACGATAACGATAAACAAACGATAATGTTTATGCGCAAAAAAAGCACCGCTCCACATGGAGCATTTATCCACTCAGCACAAAGTCCAAAGGGCAGCGCAGCGCGAGCTCACTAGACCAGATGCTCTGATCTCACGAGATCCAGTGAGAAGCGATTGAATTCAGCGAAGAACACAAATATCTCAGTGATTTAAACCAGTTTAAAGGCAGATGAAACGGCGCTGACAAACAGGAGAAACACTGTGAGCAACGATACAGTCAGAATCTGAATTAATACTGAATCCATTACATAAATCTGCATCCTAACTCAAGCTAATACTACTGTCAACTCACTGTCAAATATGCGTTTCAAGACAAAACATGTAATATTAATATTGCAGCCTGCACTGCAAAACTGTGCTGAAGATACGTGCCATCAAAGTCGGGCAACAAAAACCCGTTTCAAGACTTGAAACAATATCCCCCATTAGCACACGCAGAAACTAAGAAATATATTTCTCTATTAAGATATTTATTTTGTTATGGAAAAATGACAAATGTTTGAATGTTCTACCTCAGATTTGTGAAATGTTCACCTGTTTGGCAAGTGTTTGTCATGATATGTTCTGACAATAAAGAGTAGTTTAAAACCACAATTAACACTCTGGTTTCTACAACTTTCACTTAGGAGCAAAAATCTGCCTTTAAACTTGAAAGAAATAAAAATTTGACATTTATCATGATAATTATCGATATCGACTGATATAAAAAAAAATTATTGCGATAATTTTTTGGGCCATATCGCCCAGCCCTACTTCTGACTATCGTTGCGCATTGATGCGTTTCATCTGGCTTAAAAACTAAATCACATAGGCATTTGCGTTATTTGCTGAATTCGAGCGCTTTCACTAGATCTTACAGCGATTTATCAAGGAAAATTATCATGATAATTATCATTATTGTTTTTTCGCCCGGGCCTAATCAGAAGTTATTATAATTTGCTGGAAATTAATGTTTCATGTGTATTTTTTTTAATTTTAGAGGAGATATGTCAGAGGACAAGGCAGATGCCACTGAACCAGCCAGCGAAAACAAACCTGCAGGACAAGCAGCAGCAAAAAAGAACTCAGAACGAGAAAAGAAAGATGCCAAGCGGGACAAATCACGCAGTCCATCCAGAGGAAGAGATAGGAAGAGGGACAAACATCGATCCAAAAGCAGAGATCGGGACGCACGGAAAAAGACTGATGCCGATGTGGAAAAGAAGAAAGCTCGCAGCCGGAGCAAGAGCAAAGAAAAGAAGAGAGAGAAGGAAAAGCGCGATAAAGCCGATGACAAACGAGGACGCTCAAGCAGCAAGGACAGAAAAGAGAAGGATAAAGAAGCCAAAGAGCGAGAGAAGGAAGTCGAACAGAAAGACCGAAGCAAAGAAAGGACCAAACAGCATCCGGATGGGAATGAAAAGGAGAAATCGAAGGAGGTGGAAAAGAAGAAGAATGGAGAGCAGCAACGTGACCGATCAAGAAGCAGAGAAAGGGGCCGGGATGCGTCGCGCAGGTCCCGGTCGAGGGGTCGAGGTCAACGCGGCCAATCACGCGAGAGAGGCCGTGACCGGCGCCACAGCAGCAGCCGGGACAGAAGATCCTCTCGCCGCTCGAGAAGCAGAGACCGAGCTCGAGATCGGGGGAGAGATGCAGAAGACCGAAACAAGAGGAAGAGCACAGATGAGGCGAAGAGCAAAGAGACCCGAGGGCGAGACCGAAGCTCCAAACAGTGCTCTTCCCAGAAAGAGCGGAGCCGAGAGCGAGACGATCGGACGAGCGGGAGGAAGAGGAGAGGAACGAGCAGCAGTGGAAGCAGCGATTCTGAGAGCGAGGGCGATAAACGGAAGAAAAGTAAAAGGAGCGAGAGCCCAAAATCTAAAGAGAGAGCAAAGGACAAATCTAAAAGTCCAAGAAAAGATGTGAAGAAAAAGGTCTCCTCTTCCAGCGACAGTGACTGAGACTCTGCATGTACCACTCCCTATTTTAGTTATCTTTTCTCTACACAAGCATCAACGGTCGGCTGTTCAGCAAACGATACAAAGACACTGACATTTTAGTCATCGTGTAAACATTGTGGACACACCCTGGAGTACTTTTAATAACTGAGACAGGCCGTAAAATCCTAATTTGTTTCAATTGAATCGGTTATATGTGTCCTACTTTTATCTGACGTTTGTTTTTTCTGGCCCATATCTCGACATAAATGTTTAGTAAGTTTCTTTGTGAAAATGGTTGCTTACAAATTTTTTTTCTCCTTCTGTCTGATCTGAGCTGGGTTTTTTTTAAGGGTTTGTTGGGGACATGTTTGCGTACCTTGGAGTTTTGTAAGGGCTTTCTGTTTATAGAGATGACAATGTGAGGTTCTGCTGAATTTGACAAATAAAAATTGGTACTGAACCTGTGAACCCCGCTTTCAGTGGTCCCGTTGATTTAAATCTCTTCCTAAATTGAATCGTGTTGTAAGCTTATTTGTTGGTACGTTTTTTTTTTTTTTTTTTCTGTTTTGGCTGAAATTAGATTTTTTTTTTTTTTTTACAGTTAGAACATTACAGCAAATCTTTAAAAGCAAAAAAATATTTAATTCCATTATATGCAATATTAAGCAAATGTAAAAGTCTGAAATTAATTTGTTTTATATCAAACTTAATTTCCAACATTGTTCATCCCCATTAGCTTTTTAATATTTAATGCATTATAGATTTCAATTCCAATTTTTAAAAGCACAAATTTTAGTTTTTTTCCCCCACCATCTATATTCTAGGTTTTTCAGGTAACATTTTATTCCTAATAACATGATTTTAGTTATTCTGGATGTTGGTATTTTATTTTTAATTATTGAGTGATGTAAAATATATAACCAAAATCCTGTTTGTAATAACAGGGTTTTGGATATCTATTTTTTATCACTCAATAATTAAAAACAGAATATATCCAGAATAAATATTTATGTCTAGCTGACGCATTTCATAGTTGTGACTGCACTGCACTATTTTAAAAATGATTTCCTATCGGTTCGAAGTTAGACAAAACCGGTTTCATCTCGAATAAACCGATTCGGTTTACTGAATGAATAAAGCAAGAACGCCCCCAAGTTGACTCGAGTGATTTGCCTGACCAATCACAGCGTCGCATGACGTTTGAGTGACTGCGCCGCAGCCTATCAGAGACGAGCAGTGACTAATCATGCTTTGTGTTGTAAGCAAGTGTCCGTCTCAGAATCGCTAACAAAATCGAATAACTCACTCAGGCTGCCGCTTCAGGTTGGTACACATTTGATTACATTTCCTTACATGCATCTCTTTACTGGACTTGCGCATCGTTGAGCATTTGTTTGTCAGCCATCGTGTCAATATTGTGTTTGTGTCTTATTCCCAGCGCAGGATGAAGACCTTAGTAGTGTTTGACTTTGACCACACTATAGTGGATGACAACAGCGACACATGGGTGATCCGCTGCACTCCCGACCAGACGTTACCGGACTGGCTGGAGAAGTCCTACGAGAGAGGCCGGTGGACCGAGTATATGGGTCGGGTCCTGACCTACATCGGGGACCAGTCCGTGAGCCCGGAGCACATGCGCGCGGTCATGGAGAGCATCCCGCTCACCGAGGGCATGCACGAGCTCCTGACCTTCATATCGGAGAACAAGAGCGACATCGACTGTATTATAATCTCCGATTCTAATACTGCCTTCATAGACTGGGTTTTGCATGCATCAGGGTTGAAGTCGGCTATAGATGACGTCTTCACTAACCCTGCAAACATAGATGCGCGCGGCTACATGAGTGTGCGCTGCTTTCACGCGCATGACTGTACGCAATGTCCTATAAACCTGTGCAAGAGGAGGGTGCTGCATGATTTCAGAGAGAATCAAGCTAAAGCTGGTGTGCATTATGAGAGGATTTGCTATATAGGAGATGGAGGAAATGACTTTTGCCCCATTAAAGAATTGAGAGAAGGGGATGTTGCGATGCCTAGGAAAGGATTCCCCTAGAGAAACTGTTGTGCAAAGCCATTTCAGAGGGTCCAGAAGCTCTCAGTGCGAAAATCATGCCATGGACAAGTGGCAATGAAATCCTCCGGGAATTACGAGCTCTAATTGAGTAATACAGTATTAGATAAGATAATGATAGACTTACTATCAATATGTTTATTCTGCAATGTGCAGTAAATGCATCATGTGCATGAACTATTATTAGGCTATAGATAATTTACACACACAAATACACAAAAAACATCCCTTAATTTATTTGGGCATGGTGTAATATCTGAGTTTATGTTTGGTGCACATTTTAAAAAATATATATTTTACATTTGAGTGTTTATGAGAGTATAAATTCAATTTGTCTTGGAGATTTAATTCATAAAATAAGCTCACTGTTAGGATTTAACAGGTGTTATATATTTAATCCACTGAGGTTTGAAATGAACAAATATAAAAGTTTTAACATGCTGGCTAAATATTTATTTGCATGCTATAGAAATTCCCCTTTAATATCACTATCTATTAATACTATACCAGTGAATATTGTCATGTTATGAATGAATGCAGCCTGACTGTGACAAAATCCTTTAACACTGCAATATTTTACTATAAAATAAAAATAGTCTAGAATATACAGTATAATACGAACCAGATTATTATTATTATTGGAAGCCCTAATCTGCCTTATAACCATATTTTCATATAGGCCTGAAAAGTCTGAGACCACTGTAGTTATGAATTCTGGAAATATTAAAACTATTTCCAAAAGCAAGATTTGAATTTTTAAAATTGTACTGCACAACTTATTATTATTGAAATGCTCAAACTATTTATTTCCAGATTTTCAACGTGTTCTCAGACTTTTGACCCCCATTTTTCCTGGTCACCAGCGTTGTGTTTAAAAAGCCATCCGGGTCATAGTTACTCTGACTGAATATAAAGTGTCAGACTTGCTGCTCTTGATGTAGATTAACAGTGCTGTGAATGCCTCTTCTTGAATAAGCCTGATTGGAAATGCAAAGTGTTGTATTCAGAGCAAACAGAGATAAAGGGAGGAGCTCGTGGACTTTGTTGGGTTATATGACTATATTTACAGGGAAGCTTGGATCTGTCAGAACAAATCCATTTATATGACTGGATCATCGCCATATTGACCTAAACTAAGACCTTGTTCCTGTTAATATTTACAACAAATCTTGTGTCCTTTGTACTTGTGACACACATGTTTAGTGTCCCATTAAAAAGGAATAAAAAAAAGTTATGGCCTGTCTTTTCTTTGAATAATTGTCTGTGTCAGATGAGACGTTAATTTACTGAAGCTTAAACAGAGTCCAGCACTTATTACTGCACAAACCACTTAAGCTTAAGAAAACCATTAGTTATAATTATAGGTTATATAATGTGTTTTCTAGAGGCTTTTATTAAGGCGATACACTACAGGCAAAAACACGTTTTTTCATGCATCTGTCAGTTTTGAGGTTTTTGGCTTTGCACAGTGTTTTTTTTTTCAGACTAGTGAAAAGAAAACATCCAAAATACATTTGTAAGTGTATCTTTTTATAGCACTTTATCTATTTGTGTTTGTAGACTTCAAAACAGTACACATCTTTAAAGGCCATTTTCTCAAAATGTTTTTCTCCTGAAATCTCCACACTTAAAAATGCCAAACTTTACAGTTTTATTCTATATTCTGAATGTTTTTACAGAAGGGTTTGTTCTTTGCCTGATTTTATACAACATTTTATTCCTAAAAAAAACCTCTGTAAAAACCTTTGACTCTAATATGTAAAAAAATGTGAAGCTTTATCCAATGTTCAGATTTTTGTTCTAGAAATGTATGCAAATTAGTCCATATTTAACCTCATTAGCATATTTAAACATAATATTTCAGAAAAATTGTAATACAAGTCAAGTAGTAAGAAATTTGTCAATGTTTTCACTTGACTGCGGAAGTATGGTGATATTTATTGGGTTTTTTTAATCACCTGGTGTGTCTTGCCTTAAAGATATATTATTAAAGACCAACAATGTTACCAACTAAAAAATATATAACTATATAACTGAAACAGCTTGGAGATGAGTGTATTCAGTGTTGTCCTCAATTTCCCAATCTCCCCAGTCTCTACGTGACATCATAACTGCGCGACGCCATACTTGACTCACGGTCGGATATCGTTTAGTGTGGCGTTTCGTTGAGATCAGACAGATTCAGAACGCAAGTAAAGTGAGTATGTCATTTTTTCTCGTTTCCCCTGATATTTAGAGTATTGCGATGTTTCAGATCGGAGTGAAAACATACAATTGACAGATTGAGCGCGCGACGTTTGTTCAGTATCATTCTGTGACATGTGGCGCGCGTGGCGTACATGATTTATAAACACTTTACAGAAATGCTGTTGACTAAACTTATAAACATTATTCACACCGCGTATTTTTAGTGCTGTTAAACACTGGGCTTATAAACGTCAAGAGTCAACATTTCTTTTAAAATAGAAACTGCATGCAGGAGTTCTGCTGTACTCACACGTGGTTTGAAAATCTTGTTCATGTACATTTTTCATGGTCATAGGATGTGATGTAACTTTTTGATATAATATGCAAAAGATATATAATATGTGTTCAGACTTTTGAACGTTTGCTAGAAAGTTTTGTTTATCATCCTAGCAGAGATGGCAGACAATCAGGAAATGTCTCCTCTGGAGAAGAAGGTGGCAGAACAGATTGAGGTGAGAGAATCATGCGTATTTTATCTTTCCAAGCCGTCGCTCATACCAGTGACACGAATAATCACTGTTTCTGTCTGTGTTTAGTACTATTTTGGTGACCACAATCTCCCCCGAGACAAGTTTCTGAAAGAGCAGATGCAGTTAGATGACGGCTGGGTCACTCTGGAGACAATGCTGAAATTTAATAGGTAATTGCAAAAGAAATGCATCATGTTTCTGAATAGATCAAGTACACCTGGCTGCAGACTGCAGAACGGGGCGGGGCTACACGTGTCGCTCCGCCCCATGCCTACTCTGATTGGCTCGATCGTCTGTCATTGGCATTCGTATGAAATAAAAAAAATGAAGAAAACATTAGCCTGTATCTCACTATGTTCTTGAAATTGTTTTGAGCTGGTCTTTAGGCCAACATGCAAATAACGCCACAGCATTTAACCCTCTGATACTGTTCTTGTGTCGGTCAATAACAATGTATTTATAGTCCAGTTATTCAATTTGAGCATGAACCTGAAAATTTTATTTTCACCTTATACTGTCGTAAATCTTGAATGGACAGAAGAATACTATAAACTTCATCATGCACAATAAATGAACTATATGTTGTATGGTCTTATGGAGCCATGCGATAGGTTTGTGTGAGGAACAAAGTGAAGTTTAGCTCACAAATGTCTTTCTCACGCACATTAAAATTTATGTGTGGCCCCTTAAAACAAATTAAAATTTTGAATTTTTGAAGGAAAATTACATTTTAGAGCTGCAATGGTGAGTTTACAGTCAATATAATAGCTTGAATTTTGGTCTGTTTCTCACACAAAGCTTTCATACTGCTCCAGACAAATCATAGTATAGTTAAGTTGCATAAATAACTTTAATGAGAAAATAGCTACATGAAGAAGATTCTTCATTGTGTCAGTCCATGTAACTTTGCTGCGGTTGTGTCCCATTTTTTGTATTTGTCCCCACAGACTAAAGACTCTGACGTCAGAAGCAGCCTTCATTGTGGAGGCGCTACAGAAATCTAAAAGTGGTCTGCTGGAGATCAGCGAGGACAAGACCAAAATAAGGCGAAACCCGAGCAAACCTCTTCCAGAGAACAGCGAGGAATACAGGGACGCGCTCAAACACAAATCCATCTACATGGTGAGTGAATGGGAACAATGACATTAAGTCCTCTTTCTCCCTACCCGTGTTGCCTTTGCTCTAAAGCAAACAGCTTATAATAACATTTGAATATGTCTAGTCCTCTGCATTTTGTTGACTTTTAATGTTTAAATTCAACAGAAAGGTTTTCCTCTTGAAACTACACTGGATGAGGTGAAAGAGTGGCTCGCTGATAAAGGAACAGTCGAGAACATCTACATGAGGAAAGGACCCCTGAAGACTTTCAAAGTAAGGGTTTTAAGAAAGTCCAAGTACTCCTAAAGCTGGCGTGAAACTGGAGTTGCAATTGTCGTCTTTTCTTTCCAGTGATATGGCTTCTCAATTATGGAAAATTTAGTTTTAGGGCATTTGTTTTGGAAACTGGTGTGTTTTCTCCCTTAATTCGGTTAGTGTAGGCATTTGAACACTGCAATCACGCTCGGATCCACACAGGGCAGTTTTAATCACATGTGATTTGCATTAATACATTTCGGTAGTCTTTGAAGTGTTGCCTTGTGAAAGTGAACCTAACCAAGAAGAAAATGCAACATTGTAACAAATTAAGTTACTGTCTCAAAACCAAACAAATCTACAGGTCTAAACTGCCCTTAGTTAACAACATTGGGATAGATTAAATTTTAATATATGAAAACTAGCTATGTGCTGTGTCTACCTTATCAAAACTGAGATCTATACTGTTTCTGTTGTCTGCAGGGATCAATCTTTGCGGTTCTAGAATCTGAAGAGGCTGCCAAAGCTTTTCTCGAACGTGCCGACGTCAAAGAGTACAAAGGGAGCGAGATGATCGTTATGATGAAGTAGGTGCTTTTGCAGTTAAGTTCCCCATTTAGCATGGCATGTTTACCTAGTAACTGAATGGCATTGAATATGCTGGTGTTAACCTTTGACCTCTTTCTATAGAGAGGCCTACTTTACTAAAAAGTTGTCAGAGAGGAAGCAACATCGCGTGGAAGCAAAAGCTAAAGCAAAAACGTAATGCAAAACACTACATATTTTCTACTAAAAAGTGACATGAGATCTAAAATGTTATAATTGGTAAATCTGTGCATTTCAGTGATAAGGAGGACAAGCAGAAACAAGCTGAAGAAGAAGAGATGGTGAGTTTCATGCAGAAACTCAAATAAAACAAGTTCTCAGATGTGTTGGGTCCTATTAAGCTGTTTTACATTTTCAAGGCATCACCTTTATTTATATTGCGCTTTATACAATACAGATTGTTTCAAAGCAGCCTTACAGTTATAAACAGGAAAATAACGATTCGGTGATGCAGACAATAGTAAACGGTTATTATTCAATTAAAATTAGTTCAGTGTTGATTAATTTCAGTTCAATAACTGTGTAAAGTACATCAATTCTGAAATTAGTTGAATTCAGTTATAAGAAAACAGTAGTGTGATCGTCCAGTACAGTTTTCATACAATGGTGTCAGTACAGTCGGATTAATAATATTGTTAAAACTTAAGTGTCCCCAACTGTACAAGCCAGAGGCGACAGTGGCAAGGAACCCAAACTCCATTGGGTGACAGAAATGGAGAAAAAAAAACCTTGGGAGAAACCAGGCTTAGTCGGGGGGCCAATTCTCCTCTGGCCAACCAAAGAACACGGTGTGTTTATAATTCAGGCTGCAAGTCAAATTATGGATCGGAAGCTTTCAAAATATTTCATCCAGTTCCTTCTGCTTGAAGATCGGTTTCATCATGCTGGTATGGAGCCGACGCTGGCCATAGGGGTCTGTGCGGAGGACTTGTCTGGTTCTTGGGGTCTTTGCTGAGGATCTGTGCTGATGGCTGTCATATCAAGGAGGTCTTCACAAGGAATTGTTCTAGTAGACACGGTCTCTGCTGGCATTCAGGGCTGCGATACTTCCTGGTTCTAGTAAGAACTCTAGCTAATGCGTTTTGGACCAGCAGGAGTTTGTTTATTAAGCGTGCAGGGCAACCACCCAGTAAATCATTACAATAATCTAGCCCTGAGTTCATGAATGCATTAACACATTTTTCTGCGTTTGTTCTGAATTCGTTGTAATTTAGATATGTTTTTAAGATGGTTTTACAGATGCTAGAAACGTGGCTTTCAAATAAAAGATTGGTATCAAAGAGCACAGACAGGATCCTAACTGACTAAGAAGACTTGACAGAACAGCCATCAAGTGTTAGACAGTATTCTAGGTTATTACATGCAAAGGTTTTTGTCCAATAATTAAAACCAGTTTTTTCAGAATTTAGTAGGAAATTACTAGTCATCCAATATTTTAGATCAACTATACATTACGTTATTTTGTGAATTGGAATGTTTTGTCAGGGCGTGAAGAAATATAAAGCTGAGTATCATCAGTGTAACAGTGAATGCTAACACTATGCATCCTAATAATATCTCCCAAGGGTAGCATGAACAGGGAAAAGCAACGGTCCTAGTACTGAGCCTTGAGGTACTAATGATACCTCTTCATTTACTACAAACTGATAATGGTCGGATAAATATAATTTGAACATGCCAATACACTTCCACTAATGCCAACATTATTTGTTTCTATTCTAAATAGCGTTGTGGTTGATGGAATCAAATTATCAAATAAGATCCAGTAGAACAAATCATTGTAACTCTAATAAGAGCAGTCTCCGTACTATGATAGTCTAAATCCTGACTAGAAATCCTCACAGAAACCATTTCTTTCTTTCTTTCCAGTATTTTTGACAAAACAAGGGAGATTCGGCATCGGTCTGTTCTCTAGGATCAAGTAGTTTGTTTTTTAATGAGATGTTTAATAATGTCCAACTTAAAAGTTTATGGTATGTATTCTAATGGCAATGATATAGTAATAATATTAAGAGGCATAGAGGCTCTATGATTTCTTGAAACATCTCTTTCAGTAGCTTAGTCTGTATAGGGTCTAACATACATGTTGATTTTGAAGATTTAACCAGTTTAGACAATTCTTCCTCTCCTATAGCAATTTTTTTTTTAAATTTTTAAAAACTTAAATTTTTCTTTTGCTATAATGTCAAATATGTAAAAAAAATGTTTTTTTTTTTACATTCAAGCATAGAAAACTATTCTAGTAGACCCCAGAAAGAAAATCAAAACTTTGAAAAAGTGCATAATAGCTCCCTTTTAATAATATCACTCTTCCGTTTACCTAGAAATCCCTGAATGATCAGAGAGGCTGTCTGCTGAAGTTCTCTGGTGAATTGGGTCAGACCTCGAGAGAAGATTTTCATACAGTCTTTTCTGATCATGCCCCGATTAAATGGATTGATTTCACCAGAGGAGCAAAAGAGGTGAGAACAGAGAGTGCTTCACGTATTACTGTAATGACAAAATCATATAAATAAAGTAAATCATTAACACCTTAAGGATGTCTTCCATTTATTTTTGTCTTTGATATCCTTCTCAGGGCACCATCCTGTTTCACTCAAACGCCAAGGATGCCCTGCAGAAAGTCCGCGAGGCTAAGGGAGGGGAGGATCCGAAGGTTAAAGACCATGTTGTTCAGTGGGAGATACTTGAGGGAGACACCGAAATGGAGATGCTGAAGAAAATCATCGAGGATCAGCAGGAGTCCATGAACAGACGCAAACAAAGCAGAGGTAATTCACAGGACACGGTAAAGACACGCACATGTATTTGAACCCATATGATCTCACTTTTTAAAACGGTTCCACGCCGTATCCTATAATTGCAGGAGGTCACAGGGGTCGTGGGAGAGGCAGGGGAGGCCGCAGAGACCGAGGAGGAAGAGAACAGACCCAGTTCAGGGGAAAGAAGACCAAGTTTGAGAGTGACGACGAGGGAGATGAAGGTAAATTTATGTCACATAAGTGGGTGTTTTATTTTTAACAATATAAAATAAAATACTATAATAATACAATATATTTGGTTTAAATATAATATAATTTTTTATTATTATTATTATTTTTTATTCATTTTTGCATTCAATTCTTTACCCAAGTTCTCATGTCTAGTAATATTTATCATTTTTTAAAACCATTTAGAGGTGTAATTATATTCTATACTTGAGACAAAGTCTAACATTTTTCATTGTCAAATTCACTATAATAATAATTCATCTTATTTTGCAACAAAATCATTGCCACTCTATTCTGTAGACAACACTAAAGATGTTATACGTAATTCTTGACTTTCGCTTCATGCAGTGTATTTGCATGGCTTTTTTTTTTTTTTTTGGTTTTGTTTCTAGCACAACTATTTTATTAAGAAGCTATTTTTTTCCCATCACCCACAGACTGGTCAAGTGTTGAGTAAATAAATGCTGAGTTTGCTTTAAGTTTGGCTTTAGTCATATGAAAACTTAAATGTATTTTCCCCTTCAACAGAACCCGCCAGTCCAAAGAAGAGACCTCTTGATTCGAATGGGCAAGATAATGAAGCACCGGTTTCCAAACAAGCAAAAAGCGAGAATGGTTCTTAAGGGCAAAGAGCCGTGGCCTTAATTTTGTACTGTAGATGTTCCCTAAATTCAAGAGATCTGGAAAATGCATTCTCTGACTACTTCCTGTGTCAAAGGCTGAAAGCTGCACAAAAGCTTTACGCCACACTTTACCCCTAAACTTGTCATGAAAAAGGCATAATGCATCAAATTCTTATGGAATTGTTTTCTTTGAACAAACATCCTGGATGCCGTTTATTTATTTGCCATATACACACTTATGATTGTTGGTATGATTTAAGATCTCATATGCAGCTTTATACATGTGGCATTTTCAAAATCTGACCAGCTTAACATAGTTTGCTGGTAATGCTTGTGTAACTATTGACATCTTTATGTGTTCTTTCATTCCTAGAGCGGTGACAGTCTGATTACTTTGTACCGATTAGTTTTTCAGCTTTATCAAGGAGCTGGTTATTGGTTCTGACAGCATTTGTATGCAATACTGTATTATTTTTAGAAATGTTTGAGGCCTACAAGTTAACTTGTAAGGGTTTTGGAAATGTCTGAATTTTTAGTCTTAATCCAGTTTTTTTTTTTTTTTCATTAACAAAAACCTATTTTCTGCCTGTTAAAAATATTCTTTAATTTCGTCACTTGCACAAACGTAGCACGATAAGTGTGTGGAATCCTCATTTCTTCTTTTTCGTTGCTTCAAGTGGTTACAGAGGCATGTAGGTCCAGAGAGTTTTCATTAAGAGTACTTAATTTTGACTGAAGATTTTTATTAACTCACCTTTTCTTTATCACAGCAACATGTCTCTTAATCTTCAACAAGCACTCATCGTTCAGTTTTTTCCTTGTTTTTTACTGTATCATGTGTTAAGATGAATATTACACACATTTAGAATTTCAATAAAGATCTTGAAAATCAAAACACTAATATGTGGTTTTACCTGGAAAATGGACACTATTGATGCAGTAGCTAGTAGGGCTGGGTTAAAAAATCAATTTCTATTTTAATCACTCATTTTGATTAACCAAATCGAGCTTTTAAAAAACAACTTTGTAGCGTGCCTCCCATCTAATAAATTGCAATAGAATTTGTACTTTGTTACTTATGTTACTCTGGTTTAAAATTCTGTCTTATTTATTTGTGTGTGTGTGTGCAAAATTCAAACAATAAGCAGCGTTTTGGCGCTCTTTAATGTCACGTGACAGATCGCAGTCTGCCTCAGTTCAAGCGAACGTGTGACGCGCACAATCATCTCTTCTGCTTTACTGATATTTACAGCACGGAAAAACTTGAATGAACATCAGAAGGTATGGTGAACGATACATTACAATTTACTGAAATACTTATTCTCGTGTAATTGCTAAATCAGTGTTTCAATCCATAAAGACATCAACAAACCACTTGTCAACATGAACCCCTTTCACAGAGCAATTCTGGTTATTAAAATGACCACTAAACACTATGTGTGAAGGGGCTAGTAATGTTACTTGTCACTTACCTCAGAAAATTCATTCAATGTCCATGAACTCGCTAGTTAGCTAAAAAAAAAAAAAAGCTATTTATTGTATTTTTATCTAACCTTTTCCCCTTGTGTCACCGGCCCATCGGCGGGCCCACAGCCATTACATATTTAAAACGGTAGCCTAATATCCTAATCTTGACAAACTACATTTGAAAGATTACAGTCTCTAGGTTTAAAATTTGGTGACTGATTTTCTAAATAATTTACAGAGGAGCTGTTATTTATAATTTTCAACAAGAATATTTTCATACTCCTAAGGCGTGTTCAGACCTCTTATTTTGAAATAGCGATGAACATGAAAAATCATGAAAGAATGGTAGAAACCTCAGTTTGTTTTCATGCCAAGAGTTCAAAAAGATAACATCAATTCAATTAAATTCTTTTTTTTTTTTTTTTGAAAAAAGGTCTGAAAATGTTTTAAAATATATATAAAAAAAATTTGATTCTCCTGATGTGGCACCGAGCTATAACGCACATACTTGTTCTTTTTATGTGTTTGTTAGAGGTTGAATTCATATCAAAATATGTCAAACTCCCCATACTACTTCTGAAAAGTTTTGAAGGGAGTAAGTGTAAAGCTCAATGTCTTTTAGAGGTTAGATTTTGTTTTATTGTGATCCCAGCTTACATCCAGCAGGGGGCGTGGTGACTCCTTTTTAGTGTCCAGCACTGCAGTTTTTGCATGCTAAATCCAGGGCTTAGAGGTGGTTGTGCCCTTTAACGTTTTGCTTTTGAGTGAGAATGCCAATTCTACTGTCTGTGTTGTCCCTTTGGTGCAGTGTTGTCACTGTTGAGAAGCAAACGAAATTTCCAGTAAATTGGTGTTGATCCTCACGATTCCTCAGCTTTCTGCATCAGCGCATTGCAGTTTCGTGAGCTCGTCCACTATGGTATGTGAGACTCATTTGTTGAGCTTTCTGTTTCAGCAACCTCATACTGTTTGGTCCATAGATGTTCATTCCACTGTGAAAACCAGTGCGAAAGTCAAGCATATCATATTAGGCCAGTAAGAAACCAACCAGAGCAAATATATAACACACTAAAACTGCATAGATTGCTTTTGCAAACAACTTCAGCTGGAAAAAAATTACAGGAGAGCCAAACTACGCTTGCTTGTTGGTCTTGGCTAGTTTAAGTTAAAACCAGCAAACCAGTTCAGGCTTTCTTTTTTTACCCATGGAATCACTTTTAATAACATGTTGATGAGTTTACGTGTGCAAACATCACTCATATATGTTAAATAAAAACTATTTTCAGATTTTTTTCCTTCGAGATTTTAAATTGAGCAGCTCACAGTATTAATATGACACACACACACACACACACAGGTCTTCATGCATCAGCGCGCGGTCTATTGTCAGCCTTGTTTTGCATGCACACGTAGTCGTCAGCATGTCAATGAGTGTCCCTGGTTCAGTGTCTGAGCTCCTGAAAGTCAAACATTTGACGGTGACACCAAAACCGCTGCCGTTCAAGGCACATAAAGCATGTCCTGTGTAATGAATGCCAATGGGTTTATGATTGTTTACAGAGATACCACGGTAACGTGACATGAATCGCTTGTTAACAAATGGGTTGTTGTTTGTCATAACACACAATGAATTCAATATCCTCAATGCATCCGTTGGAATTTCGCAGCACATGTTGAAGTCAGGTAGATATGTTCTTCAAGCTATCAAGTGACTGGATATCACGTATTATACAGTAGTGGCCAAAAGTGATGTCCGACCTGGGAAAATTGACATCTTCGCACATTAGAAGTTAGACGCGATCCTGCCTGGGTCAACATATTTTGTTGATCCTGGAACAACATTCCTGTCTAAAAATGCAATCCTAAACATATCCCTAAACCTAATAACTTATCCATAATATCAGAAGGAAATGATAAGTGAATAACACTGATATAAAAGCACGTTGTAAGCCTAATCTTGGCATAAATTGTAAATTTCTCCCTCAAATCTGATTGGTTGATTGGACTGTTCTTGGATCAGAGATGTTGCACTTGGTGAAATCAGGTTCTGTGTAGTTGTCCTTTATCTGCAATAAGGCAATGAAACATGCTAAACGTGCGGACATCATTTTTGGCCATGCTGTCATTTAAAGAAATTTTGAACACATGCAAAAACAAGAGAAAACCAATAAAATATTAATTTTGTTTGTCGCCAATGTTCCTGTGAGCTTTTTTTTTTTTTTTTTTTATGGATTTTTAGTTGCATGATAATATAAAACCTGTAGCTGTAGTTTGCCTTTTTTGCCAAATCATTCTGTCAGATAAATATGTCAACCAAGTTTAGCGTTTTGTTCTTCCCTCATATTCAAAATATTTAATTTTTTTAACGTTTTTCTCATATTTTGATGTTTTGATATTTTTTAATCAAACTTATAGGGTTATTATTAAAAACAAATATCGGTTACACTTTATTTTTATATATCCTCAAAATTGATTTGAGGATAGTAAAGGCTTATTTAAGGATAGTAAATTATTTGATTTATCCTCATATTTAAAATATTGAAAAAATATTAAAAGTTTTCCCATTATTTTGATGTTTTAATCAAACTTATAGGTTTACTGTTAAAAACAAAAATATCGGTTACACTGTATTTTGATGATCCACTTTAGACATTCATTCTACTAACTATAAGTAACTTTGCAACAACATGTCAAACAATTCTCATTAGAGTATTAGACTGAAGTTAGCTTTGAATAAGTTGTCTGTTGGTGGATCATCAAAATAAAGTGTTATTTAGCAGATATTAAGCAGACAGTCTAATAATCTAATGAGAGTTAGTTGATATGTTGTTGCAAAGTTACATAGTCAGTATCATGTCTAAAGTGGACTATCGTACTTCACTTTTGTCCATTACTGTATGTGTTTAATGACCTTTTTGGATGTAAGCAACCTTGCTTCACACTGATGGAAACTGTCACGTCACTCTGTCCCAGCATGCACTCTGCTGATGGACGCCCATTGTTACATTTCCTTGAAAAGTGCATGAGTATAACGTTGACGGGCACCTAAAGCTCGCGCTGGTCAATACCTGAGCAATCAGGGCTTCAGGAAGAGAATCTGTGTGTGGCGAGGGCTTTCAGAGATGAATGGACGGGGAGAGATCCGCCTGATAACGGAGGTTTAATTCCAGCATCAGTGCATTACGTGCAGCCGTTAGGAGTATTTTAAGCTGATATAGGGTTGTAGAGGTTAGATGAACAGAACCATGTGTGTTGTGAAATGGGGAATGTCCTCTATTCAAGGTCATGGTAAAATGTGCAGTTGATGAATGCTGGATGTGTATATTCTGACTGAGATGTAGTTTGACATAAGACGTACAAGGGCAGCGAATCAAATTGGGGTTCTTTCTCCCTTAGGCTGTCTTGACACCGCAGTGACAAGATGATTAATTTCTATATTTAGTCCTGTCCAGAAACAAAAGTCATGCTATGGTCTCTACTTGGTGCAAGTCTTGAGAGATGTGAGCGGTATCTTTTGATTATTAAGCAAGTGATGTCTTCAAATCCTATTATCTCCATCCTTTTAGTTAAAGGACAATGTTCAAAATGTAAATAAGTAGCTATAACATTTTTAACTTTTCTGAATTCTGTGTCTGTCCATGCATAGCTTTCTTACTATAATATATTTCATATTTGAAAGCTGATAACCAATATATTAGCCGAAAAATGTGATTCCAAAAATTTTAATCCAATTTTTACATAATTTTTGAGACCCTGATTATAAAAACAAGTCTCACAATTAAAAGCCATGACCCAAACACACAATTTTCATGTTCTCATTATAATTTTATGTAATCTATATGACTGATTCCAATTATATTTTAAGCAATTTAAAGGGCACCTATTATGGCATTAAAAATTGTCCTAATAATGTTCTGGGAGTCCCCAACAACAGTTTTACATGCATGCAATGACAAAAAAACACTTTTGTTGTCTTATAATATGCATTTATTTTTACCTGATTTGCTCACCGACTCCCTAATGATTCGTTCGACGACTCATTTTTCAAACCCCTCCTTTAAGTGACGCTAATCTGCGGTGATTGGTCAGACGACCCAGTCAGTTATTTTTCGCGTTAACCCAAAGCTTAAACATATTGATAAAGCACTGCAGTACTACAATACGCTCTATTCTTTATGACAACTACAATAACAACAACAAACATTTTACATATTTCAAAAAAAAAAATAATGACATTGGAGACCTAGAAGCTGCGCTGAGCGTAACTGACACACACACACACACACACACACACACACACACACACACACACACACACACACACACACACACACACACACACACACACACACAACACACACACACACACACACACACACACACACATACTTATTGAGCATGCTACAAAACCCATAAAAGCAACAATTATTAATAAAACTTACAGGTTGTGATTTGGAGGAGAAAGCTGATCCAAATAAACTTGGTACTGAACCTTCCTTCAGTATCAGCCGGCTCGCGAATCCACACTTGAAAGCATTTATGTTTGTAAAGGAATCGTCATTTAAATGACGCGATCACAGCTCAAGGTTCGGCTATACTTGTGTGGTATAGTTGTAAATATAAACTCTAGCCACTGATTCTTCTCATGCTCGTCTCTGGGCAGTGAAAAAAAAGTTCGCTTTTGATTCGCACTTTAGAACAGCGTCTCGTCGACATGATGTTGTCAAGTTTCACTGGCGTCTGCGGCGCGCGCAATGAGTGGGCGTATCTTATTCAAATAACTTGTCAAGTTGACGTCATCTAGACAGAGAGAAAGCATCGTTCGTCTATCAATTCATATCAGCGACTCAGAGTCGACTCTTACTTTTGAGAGACAATAACTTTGTATACGGTGAACTTTCATATTTAAAACTTTTGCAGGATGTTTTTGTTCACTTAGATCTGTTACACACTACATGAAAGGTAATTTTCAAAATTCCATAATAGGTGCCCTTTAAAACCTTCATGTTGAACAGTGTGTATCTGAAGTGTCTCAGCGCAGCGGAAGGAAAAAATCCATTATTTATCTGCTTTAATATATCGGCCAAATTTTCTTATCAGGCCGAGACTGATTGGATGGCCGTCACGGTGCATTGAATATGTAAAAGTAGTAGTATTTTTCTTGGTTTACTTGCCTTAATGCATTTTGAGTCCTAAGAAGTTAAGCTATTAAACTGAAGTCCTGAATCAAGTTACTGAAAATGTATGGTCATGAATTTCCCAAAAATGTATTTTATTTCCTCAGATGCAGATGTACTAAAATTTACAGAATCGTTAATAATCGTATCGAATCAAATTTCAGTGTTAATCGAATCAAATTGAATCGTTTTGATTTGCAAAAATCGTTCTTGAATCAAATCGAAAACCTCTGAATCGTGAATCGATTCGCTTTTTCTCACAGCCGTAGTGGCCGATATAACATTTTTACTACGGATATGAATGACTCCTCAAATTGTGATGTTTAAGAAGCGATCTGAATTATGATTTTCTTCTGGCTGAGGGTTAAAGAGAATGAAATCCTGTAAGCTGAAGGAGGAACTCAAGGTATTATCTGGAGACCAAGCAAAATTTTTGCATGGGAAAATAATATAAAAATCTGGTTAATTCTGTAGAGCTGTTTGACTCTAATATACTACAGCCATATCGGTATGTATCTGTGAGAAAGTAATTAGTATCTGGTTGCTCTGTACCTGCCACTAATTAAATAGATGATTAACTTTAACAAATTAGCCAAACATTGCTTACCTACCTGTCATAGCGGATAGATTGATTGATGGATTTTCTAATATATTCCAGAAATGTAAACTAAACCACAGTCTGATTCCTCTCCGCTTATGAAAAATGACAGCTTAAAGGGATACTCGGTTTTTTTGGAAATAGGCTCATTTTACAACTCCCTCAGAGTTTTATCGTTTTCCATTCAGCCGATTTTCTTTTTTTTTTCTTTTTTTTTTTTTCTTCTTTTTTTATTTAACAGTCAGACATACATACAAACCAACATAGTACAGTAGTGAGCAATCTTGTAAATCCATAATTCCAGAAGTGACATAAAAGTGATATAATTGTTTGATCTAAGTGTGTATTTGAGCGGGTGTGAGTGTGGGTATGTGTATGTGTGTGTATGCGTAAACAAAGTAACCATTTATTATTTATTACCATTGTCATTACCATCACCACCCCACTCCCCACTACCACCATATTGCCAATATTGTGTTGGTCGATTTTTATTTCCATCCTTCCTCCTATGTAACAATTGCCATTGTCAATGCTGTATAAAATAAAAGATGGTATAATAAGATGATAAGATAATATAAGATAACCTTCCCCCACATCTCAGCAGTCCCTATCTTTTCCTAATTTTTTTTGTGTGTTATGTGCAATGTCTAAGGTGCATTAAAAGAGGGAGTACAGTGCGAGAGTGTCTCAAATTGGGACAGAGATGCTGTCCCGATGAAACCACTTCTCGTCTGTCTTGCCTGCCCTGGTGTTTGTGAGGTTTTCCATATATACATATTCCTTTTTTTTTTTTTTTTTTTCTTTTCATTCTATGTTGTGGTGCATTAAAAACCCATGAAGAGATAAGGGGGGAATTATTGCAGTAGTGATGATAATGACATTTAATTCCAATACAGCATTGACAATGGCAATATTGATGATTATAATAATAATGATAATAATAATATTATTAATAAATGATAATGATGATGGCAGTGGTGACCGCAATGGTGAGAGCAAAAGACAGCAACAACAGCAATTACAACAATGAAAAGATAAAAGTGAAAATAGTAATCATAACAATAACAGTGAAGATAGTAATAACAATGATGACATAAACAAGTTCAAACAACTAAAATGCATTAATATTCGTGGGTTGGTTAAGAAGGTGGGAGGAGTCGGAGTTGAAAACAGAGAAAGGATTCATAGCTGTAAGAGGTCAGAAAGTGTTGGACGGCAGAGGTCAGTTTCAGATGCGTAATCATGAAGGGGAGATGCGTATTCCATTGCAATGAAGTCTGAAATAAGATTTTTCCAAATGTTAATGTGTAATTTATTTCTAGTTTTCCAGTTCATGAGGATTGTTTTCTTGGCGATGGTTAGAGCTATGAGGAGTATTTTAGAGTTTACAGTTTTATCAGTGATTGTTGTCAGGTCCCCCAGCAAGCAAAGAGAAGGCGACAGTGGGATGTGGCAGCCGACTATAGTGGATAGTGACTGTGTGACCTCTTCCCAAAAGTGTTTGATTGGAGTGCAGTGCCAGGTTGCATGGATGTATGTATCTGTAGAATTTTGATTGCAATGTGTGCAAACTTCTGATGTGAAACCCATTTTAGCTACGTGCTTGGTCAGACTAGAAAACCAAGTGTCTTCAGCTGGTTTAAAGGGATACTCCACTTTTTTTGGAAATAGGCTAATTTCACAACTCCCCCAGAGTTAAACAGTTGTGTTTTAGCGTTTTCGAATCCATTCAGCCGATTTTCTGATATTTAGAAGAATATCAGTAACCAGACAGTTTCTGGTCCCATTGACTTCCATAGTAGGCTTCCATAGTAAAAATATATACTATGGAAGTCAATGGGACCAGAAACTGTCTGGTTACTGATATTCTTCTAAATATCAGAAAATCGGCTGAATGGATTCGAAAACGCTAAAACACAACTGTTTAACTCTGGGGGAGTTGTGAAATTAGCCTATTTCCAAAAAAAGTGGAGTATCCCTTTAAACCAGCTGAAGACACTTGGTTTTCTAGTCTGACCAAGCACGTAGTTTAGCTGGTCTGCAAGCTAGTCCATGGATCAATCAGTCACATTATGATAATGCATTTAGAAAACAGATAAGGCGAATTTGTGTGTACCAGCGGTGTGTGTGGTCACGTCTCGTTCAGTTCTTCCGTCTCACAGACATAAACGCACTCGGTAGTCTCAAGGTCAGCTGAAGATCTCTCTGCATTGGGCTTTTCTCTGCTGTCGGTTATTGCAGCTGTAGTGATATTAATGCTCAGGTCGTATGTGCATATGATTAGCGAGTTTTTGCTTTGATAAATGGCAGTGGGGTCGCTATCAGCCATCCTGACAATATTAATGACCACACCGACACTAAGCAGAGGCAAGCCAATGAACAGAAATATTGCTGTTATCTGTGCGGCCATAATCATAAAGACAATAGAGAGATGTTTAACGGTGGAGCACAAAGGCATTCATCATCTGGAAGAGGAGCGTCTGGGTGGCGAGACTCACGGATGGTCTCAGTCGTGTGTGTTTGTGTGCGACACACTTTTGACATTCGTTTTGTGGAACTAGGGCATGGAGGGCTACGTAAAAATACATTTACTTCAATGTAATGTTGCTTTTCTCCCTTTATTCTCAGTGGTCACTATTATTATTGCTCATGTATAATGTGAGAGATTTTGAATAGTCATCTAATGCTGTGTCCCAGTTGAGTTTTGAGCATCTCCAGTTTCCAGTCACTAGCCTATGTCTGAAAAATCTGCATGATAAATTACAGCCAGTCGTATTCGATATTCAATATCGGTAAGATTTTCTAAATGTTTTAGAAAGAAGTCTCTTGTGCTCACCAATGCTGCACTTATTTGATTAGAAAAACAGTAAAATGGTGAAATATTACAATTTAAAATGTTTTAGCTGTTTTCTATGTGAATATATTATAAAATATAATTTATTCCTGTGGTCAAAGCTGAATTTTCAGCATCATTACGTCACATGATCCTTCAGAAATCATTCTAATATGATGATTTGCTGCAAGAAACATTTCTTGCTATTATCAATGTTGAAAACAGTTGTGCTGCTTCATATTTTGGTGAAAAACGTAATTTTTTTCTGGATACTTTGCTGAATAGAAAATTCTACATGTAAGAGCCAATTCAATATGCTGTCAATTTGTAATATTATTATGCACAGTGCTGTAGTATATAAGAGTTTACTTAAAGTTTTCCTTGAATAGAAATGAGAAGTTTTCTTGTATGGCATTTACTTAAAGTTGTCTTTGTATATTTGACTTGAAGTTTGCTATAAAGCAATTGAATAATGTGGAATAATGGCCCAAATACCAGTAAATTGACTAGCACAAACCTTAGTAAATCACCTTGCATGATTCATTTTAATACTCTCCTCCTATAGTTTTGCGTCTGAAAGGGAAAAACACCCTTTCAGAGCAAATTTTTCACTGTGTGTCTTTAGTAAATCCTGACAGTAGTTTTGTAACGCCAAAAGAGGGTTTGCGCTGGAGCGAGCTGTTAGTAAATCTGGCCCTTGGGCTCTTTTTGACCTGTGCCAGTAAGCAATCATCTAACAACCACTCAGAACAGCAACCCACCAACTTGTCTGTGTGGGCAAATGTTAATGTCAGAATAAGGGTTCAGTGGTGACCCAATTTTTCAGTGGTCCAACCTGCAGAGAGAGACGACGGATCCGCTAAACCTGGTCTGTTTCTATGACAACCCTCCTCTGGCCCGTGGAAGCGGGAGACGAGGGGCGTAAAGCGCTCACTCTTGACCAGTGGGCCGTGGAGGAGCTGTCAATACTGTTCTGCCCCATCACCACCCAGAAAAAGAGAGGTGGGAGACTGTGACAGAGAAAGATAAATGCACCAAGAGGAGGTGCAAAAGAGAGAGATGATTGTCATAATCTTCTACGTCAGAAGGTTATTCTCCAAATAATGAGGCACAGCTGGGCAGATTTGACCATATTTACTGAGCAATTCATGGATGCATTCTTTATTTTTTAATTTTCAGTGTATGTAGACGTGCTTTGTCTGTTAAGTAGCTGTTTTTCAGCATCTCGTGTCATGAATGGTGTGTTTATAATGTGTCAAGTTAAAAAATAGTTTCAGTTTTGAGAGTGCAGTGGCTCACTAGCCATGTTTCCATCCACTTGTCAATCAAATTATCTAAAGTTCGGTAAAAAACCTCATGCGAATAAAGCTGGTGAAAGTGTGTTTCCATCAAACGGCTTTAAAGCGGATAAAAATCTGTGTGTAATGACGCCACATGCTGTTCTGCGATCAAATTGGTATATCGAATTGATTTGAGACATTTTAAGGTGTTTCCATTCATTTTCGCACTGAATTGCACAACATACAAGCAAACATTTGCGAAGTTTTACCAGGCAAAATGTATCGCACCATAATAACGTTTCCAACAGCCGTATATCCATTAAGATAAAATCCGATGAGACCGATTGTATTTCATTTGAGTCGATATTCATGAAATTCAATCGAATTTTACTGTTTCCATAAGGCATTTTTCATTCGATATCACTTAATGCGGATTAAAACGTGTGGATGGAAACATAGCTTCTGTCAGTTTGTAAAGCAATGGACCAATCAGATCAATCCTTGGGCAGCATTAGCAGAGCTAGAAATTAACTTTTTTTCCCCCCAACTTAAAAAATTTAGGAGCACCACCAAAATTGACGTTTATCTTTGCCAGTAGAGCGGAGCGACCGGCAGCATCCTGGCGATTAAAAGTCTTAAGAATCGAACCTGATGAACCTGATTTGTTTGCCACACACCACACACTTGCATTTTTGTGCTTGGCACTCTCTCCGTGTTTAACCAAGCTCTCACGCTTAACATGTAGGCCTATTCAGTTGCAAACGCTGTGTTACCTGCAAACTGTCCAACAGGCTTTACAGTGAACGCAATGCATGAACCATCAGCATAGCGGAGCCACTCGAAATCTTTTAGCCACTCTCTCCGAAAGCTGTACGATTTCTTTTCAGCTGGTGGATCCACATTAACCACATCACCAACTCCAGGATTATTTATGACTTTAGGTGACGGCTTACAAAAGAAATCTGTTGGCGTTCGTTTCATCTTCTCTCTTATTTGGCCTTTTAAATTTCGTGCGGTAGTCAGCTCCCTGTCACGTGACAGAGCGCAGTGAAAGGGAGTGGGAGTGATTGACAGCTAATATTAACCAATCTAAAATCTGAGTCAAAGTTAAAGGGGGGGGTGAAATGCTGTTTCATGCATAGTGAGTTTTTTACACTGTTAAAGAGTTGGATTCTCATGCTAAACATGGACAAAGTTTCAAAAATGAAGTTGTAAGTTTGATGGAGTATTTCTGTTCCAAAAATACTCCTTCCGGTTTGTCACAAGTTTCGGAAAGTTTTTTTCGAATACGGGCCTGTGTGACGTCAGAGTGGGGCGTAATTTCCTTATACGGGTCTTAAGGCAATTCTCCCGGAAGGGCGTGCGCAGCTGTAGCCTAGTGCGTGCGAGAACGTCCATCAGACCGCTGGGCTCTGCTGCGCTGCAATAAAAAAAATGGCACAAAAAAAGTGTGTTTTTGGTTGCCAGGGCAAGACAACACTGCATAAATTTCCAAAGAACCCAGAGTTAAGGGACCTGTGGATGGATTTTGTTTTTCCCGAGCAGCAACGGAGTTGTGCAAGTGTTCTTGTTTGTTCCCTTCATTTCGACGGTAATAGTTTTATAAACAAAGCCCAGTCCGACGCCGGATTTGCAGATCGCCTAATACTTAAAGATGGAGCAGTCCCAACGATAAAGGTTCACGGTCGTGCGTTGGAACCGCAGGCGGTGAGTAAAACTGCTTCAAATGTCTGTGTGTTGTTAACTATCGGCGTGTAAGCACAGCAAGTAAACAACATGATCACGTACAGTTAATGTATCTATGGAGCATGCGATGTATGGTGTGTGTGTTGTGTGTGTTTGTGTGTTTAAATACATTTGTTTAGCTGGCCACTGTAGGTGTCAGTTTGTTTATTGTAAAAATAAATCATGTCCTCATAAACCACGAGTCTGTCTGTTTACAACACACGCAAAAGCTTCGCGCGCTCCCGCCCACACGGCACGCCTCCACCCGCTCGGGTTTTTCCGGAAAGACTCGGTACAGCCTATCTTTCTTTTATAAATATAAAAAAACTAAAGACTTTTTGAAGATATGAAGGATGCAATACTACTCTATAGGTACTCAAGATTAACACGAGATCGACTGAAACTGAGTGTTTCACCCCCCTTTAAGAACATAAGGATAAAGTTTGATTGATTATGTAACGTTGGATAGAATGATGGTCCGGCCCCCGCGTATCAGCGCAGATAAAGTACACACTGTGCAGTAATTTGTGAACATTTTGTAGAGAAATTAAAACAGGTCCATTATTTACGATCGCATAAATGCTCCCAAATATATTTTTAGGTCGCACAGATTAAATTTCAGAAGCATATGCGACCAAAATAGTCGCAATTTCGAGCCACAGAAACAAGCACACACATATTTTGTGTCTGAGCTTCTGTTGAAGCCGTCAGCCCATGTTAATTTAGCTTATTTTTTATATAATTGTATTTAACAGCAGAATTCCTAGTGAAAAATGACGCTACCCATGGCTCGGTACAGAAAATAACACCAATCAGTAAGTCGAAAAAAACGACGACACGTGTCAAAATAGCTCTTTAGCTCCACCCACTTCCATGAAGCACTACGAATTACGTAATTGAGTTGATCTTAAGTTTTATATTTATTTTTTAATTCGATTATGCTGTTCGTAATGCTTCATGGGATTGTAGATCTTTCCCTCACTAAAGCCGTCTTTTACCTTTGTCATTTTGTCAGATTTTCCAAAAAAAAGTTTGCTTCAAATCAAAGTTCATGTTAAGATTCAACTTGTAGCTTATTGGCTTATAACTCTTTAACCAAGTATTTTTTTTTTAAATCCCTATGGGAAAAATAAAAGCACTCCTAAAAGCCTGAAAACCATTGTTTCACTCAGAAACGTGAAAAGTTAAATGGCTTGCATTTTGTATTTCATGTTGACTTTAAAAGTGGAAACCGTGGATCTGCACAGTTTATGTGTACATTATGATTATATACAAACCCGTTTATGTATAATCATTGTTACCAGCTCAAATGTGCTGTAATCATGCGCGTATGCTGATTCCAACAGCGTGTTTGGCAAGATTAACCTGTCCATGTGAGACAAAGTAACACTGAGTCCCGAGCCGCACACAGTAATCGAAAATGGCTGACTTTTGACAGGCCATTTCTCTTTTAGACATCATGGGCATCTTTTTCCATTCTTGCGGTTGCCATGGGGATGAATAAGTGGGTTTCCCTGCTGGGCAGAAAAAGAGATAATTTCAGTGTCTTTGTGTGTGTGCGAGAGCATGAATCATGGAGTGTGTTTCTGACTCTATGGTTCTGCTCTACAGCCCATACAGGCAAAGGTGACTGATCTGGAACGCTTTACACAGGCACAAACTCACAAGTAGCGCTTGTTGCATGAAATGCATGGGAGATTTTTCTTTCAATTGATAGCATTTGAGTTTGCCATTAGCAGTTTACTCAGCAATATTCAAATAAGCCCAAAAATACAATGCATACATAAATATATGGTCAATTTGTATTCAAATTGAACTAGTACAATTTTCAGTTTTAAATTATATATTTATAATCAACTTGTCTGTCATCTTTAATGTTTTTTTTCAATGAGCACACAGTGCATTCTGGGATTGCCTTATCCATTACATATCTATGCAATGCTCTTTTAGATGTTGGCCAACATTAGGATTATTTATGGCATCAGGAAGCAAGCAACTTTTAAAGCTACAGAGCACATATTTTGTTCAGTTAATAGATTAAATTAAAGCTGCAAGCAGCATTGAAAGGGCCCTCGCACCCGTGCCATCGCCACCCGGTGGCTTTGGGAAGACAGAGCACGGTGGGCTATGTGCATTTAAGTAGATAAATATAGTGGGAGTATGTCAAAGTCAGTTACAAAAATGTCATTTATTATGGGGATAATAGCATGCTGTTAAACATGTCACTTCCTGTTGCCAGCAGGTGGCGCTATGACTGTAACTGAATATGAGCATGCACATGTGTTCAGGGCAGGACTCTTATCAAACGTGTGAAGTTTGGGGCAGATTGGACATTGCCTTCTTAAGTAACAACAACTTCCTGTTTCATTTCATTAGCATGCTTTAGCACTTAGCTAAGAATTGCTAGCATGTTTTAACATGTTTGTAACGTTTATAATTCAATGGCATATTTAATATGTTGCTAGTACTGCATCACAGTGTTAAACATGTCACTTCCTGTTGCCAGTAGATGGCGCTATTACTATAACTGAATATTGTCATGTAGATGTGTTCAGGGCAGGACTCTTATCAAATGTGTGAAGTTTGGGGCAGATTGGACATTGCCTTCTTAAGTAACAACAACTTCCTGTTTCATTTCATTAGCATGCTTTAGCACCTAGCTAAGAATTGCTAGCATGTTTTAACATGTTTATAACATGTTTATAACTCAATGGCATATTTACTATGTTGTCAGTACTGCATCACACTGTTAAACATGTCACTTCCTGTTGCCAGTAGGTGGCGCTATTACTATAGGTGAAAATTGTCATGTAGATGTGTTCAGGGCAGGACTCTTATCAAATGTGTGAAGTTTGGGGCAGATTGGACATTGCCTTCTTAAGTAACAACAACTTCCTGTTTCATTGCATTAGCATGCTTTAGCACTTAGCTAAGTGTTTGCTAGTATGTTTTAGCATGTTTCTAGTATGTTGCTAGCATGTTTAGCACTTGCTGGCACTTTTTTATATGTTATTAGTAGTCCACAACAGTGTTAAACATGTCACTTCCTGTTGCCAGCAGGTGGCGCTATGACTGTAACTGAATTTGAGGATGGATATGTGTTCGGGACAGGACTCTTATCAAACGTGTGAAGTTTGGGGCAGATTGGACATTGTTTGCCTGAGTTACAGCAACTTCCTGTTTCATGGCGAAACATCGAAATTTGTCAGGCCGCCGAGGACACGCCCTTCGACGAAAACTCAAGATCTTCGCAATTTAATGTCGCAAAGGCCTTAAGATTACACTCACCAAATTTAAAGATGATCAGATTAAAACTGTAGGAGGAGTTCGTTAAAGTACGAGGCCTGAAAATGGCAAAAACTGCACAAAAATCTGAGAGGAAGTTCAAAATGGCTGACTTCCTGTTGTGTTTAGGGCTACGCTCCAAGAGACTTTTTTGTAGGTATTGGGCCATTACATGTATGTACCGAATTTCGTACACGTACGAGAAACGTAACGCGAGGCGCACTCCGTTGAACCTTTATAGGTGGCGCTATCGAGCCATTTTGCCCCGCCCAATTTTGAAACGCATATCAGATGTAAATTTTCGCCAGTTCTGACGCGTGTGCAAATTTTCGTGAGTTTTCGTGCATGTTTAGGCCCTCAAAAATGCGATTCATTGCGGAGAAGAATAATAATAATAATTAAAGCTGCAAGCAGCATTGAAAGGGCCCTCGCACCCGTGCCATCGCCACCTGGTGGCTTTAGGAAGACAGACCACGGTGGGCAATGTGCATTTAAGTAGATAAATATAGTGGGAGTATGTCAAAGTCAGTTACAAAAATGTCCTTTATTATGGGTATAATAGCATGCTATTAAACATCTCACTTCCTGTTGCCAGCAGGTGACGCTATGACTGTAACTGAATATGAGCATGCACATGTGTTCAGGACAGAACTCTTATCAAACATGTGAAGTTTGGGGCAGATTGAACTTTGCCTTCTTAAGTAAAAACAACTTCCTGTTTCATAGCATTAGCATGCTTTAGCACTTAGCTAAGAATTGCTAGCATGTTTAACATGTTTATAACTCAATGGCATATTTACTATGTTGCCAGTACTGCATCACACTGTTAAACATGTCACTTCCTGTTGCCAGTAGGTGGCGCTATTACTATAGCTGAAAATTGTAATGTAGATGTGTTCAGGGCAGGACTCTTATCAAATGTGTGAAGTTTGGGGCAGATTGGACATTGTCTTCTTAAGTAACAACAACTTCCTGTTTCATTTCATTAACATGCTTTAGCACTTAGCTAAGAATTGCTAGCATGTTTTAACATGTTTATAACATGTTTATAACTCAATGGCATATTTACTATGTTGCCAGTACTGCATCACACTGTTAAACATGTCACTTCCTGTTGCCAGTAGGTGGCGCTATTACTATAGCTGAAAATTGTAATGTAGATGTGTTCAGGGCAGGACTCTTATCAAATGTGTGAAGTTTGGGGCAGTTTGGACATTGTCTTCTTAAGTAACAACAACTTCCTGTTTCATTTCATTAGCATGCTTTAGCACTTAGCTAAGAATTACTAGCATGTTTTAACATGTTTATAACATGTTTATAATTCAATGGCATATTTAATATGTTGCTAGTACTGCATCACAGTGTTAAACATGTCACTTCCTGTTCCCAGTAGGTGGCGCTATTACTATAACTGAATATTCTCATGTAGATGTGTTCAGGGCAGGACTCTTATCAAATGTGTGAAGTTTCGGGGTTTCGGGGTTCGAAGTTACAGCAAATTACTATTTAACTGCAGTAATAGCATGCTTTAGCACTTAGCTAAGTGTTTGCTAGCATGTTTTAGCATGTTTCAAGTATGTTGATAGCATGTTTAGCACTTGCTGGCACTTTTTTATATGTTATTAGGAGTCCACAAAAGTGTTAAACATGTCACTTCCTGTTGCCAGCAGGTGGCGCTATGACTGTAACTGAATATGAGCATGGACATGTGTTCAGGACAGAACTCTTATCAAATGTGTGAAGTTTGGGGCAGATTGGACATTCCATACCTGAGTTACAGCAAATTCCTATTGAATTGCAGTAATAGCATGCTTTAGCACTTAGCTAAGTGCTTGCTAGCATGTTTTAGCATGTTTCAAGTATGTTGTTAGCATGTTTAACACTTGCTGGCACTTTTTTATATGTTATCAGGAGTCCACAACAGTGTTAAACATGTCACTTCCTGTTGCCAGCAGGTGGCGCTATGACTGTAACTGAATATCAGCATGCACATGTGTTCAGGACAGAACTCTTATCAAACATGTGAAGTTTGGGGCAGATTGGACATTGTTTGCCTGAGTTACAGCAACTTCCTGTTTCATGGCGAAACATCAAAATTTGTCAGGCCGCCGAGGACACGCCCTTCGACGAAAACTCAAGATCTTCGCAATTTAACGTCGCAAAGGCCTTAAGATTACACTCACCAAATGTGAAGATGATCAGATTAAAACTGTAGGAGGAGTTCGTTAAAGTACGAGGCCTGAAAATGGCAAAAACTGCACAAAAATCTGAGAGGAAGTTCAAAATGGCTGACTTCCTGTTGTGTTTAGGGCTACGCTCCAAGAGACTTTTTTGTAGGTATTGGGCCATTACATGTATGTACCGAATTTCGTACACGTACGTGAAACGTAACGCGAGGCGCACTCCGTTGAACCTTTATAGGTGGCGCTATCGAGCCATTTTGGCCCGCCCAATTTTGAAACGCATATCAGATGTAAATTTTCGCCAGTTCTGACGCGTGTGCAAATTTTCGTGAGTTTTCGTGCATGTTTAGGCCCTCAAAAATGCGATTCATTGCGGAGAAGAAGAAGAATAATAATAATAATAATAATAAACAGAGCAATTCCAAGAGGGTCCTCACACCATCGGTGCTCGGGCCCTAATAATAAACAGAGCAATTCCAAGAGGGTCCTCACACCATCGGTGCTCGGGCCCTAATAATTGCTGTTCATTTTATATAATGTCTCCAAACAGAAATTTCTACCTTGGTTTGTGCACAAAAGGCTCTTGGTGACCTCTCGGCTGCTCTAATGTGCTACGATAGCTGTCTACAGCGATTAACTAGCCCTCACGCTAACATCCTCTCCAGCTATTTACAGCCGGCTTCATGCTAGCATGCACAAATAGTGTCTGCATAACAACTATGAATGGTCACAGCCCACGTCTGATTGCCGAGGCCTCGTCCCATTACATTTTTTTAATCTTAAGATTCATCATGTTTACAGTCACAAACACTAGATTATTAAGATATTTTTAATACTTTTATTTTTGAAGGTTTGTATATATTCCATGTGTATATACATCCCATCATTATAATTTCTGTCCTTCTGATGATTAAATATTGTCGTATTATTAATTATTGGCAAGTGTTTGATTTTGTGTCCTGACGAAAAATGCTCTTGGCTTCAACCAATAAAATACCTTGCAAATGCAAATGAAATATAAATTCAAGCTGCTGTGTTGGTGCGAGAACAGCATGAGCAATTAGCATAGGGCAGTGAGTCATATAGAAGATATCATCCAATAGAAGAGTGGCACAACAGTAGCCAATCAGATGAGAGGAAGCCCTAGAGGCTTGTGACGCCCATTTTGCACAGAAAAGCCCTGAGTGAGTGACGCACATGATTAAAATATGCCACTTCTTCCCATCCAATCACTTCGTGTCCTTTTGGACGTCATCTTCATTCTTGTCACGCGTCTCGTGTCTTTGCCTCTCCGTTGCCTTTCTCTAGATATCTCTTATATTCAAACTTATTTGCGTCATTGAGATGTCAGTGTGATGAAGGGGTCTCAGAGTTACAAACGTCAAATTCGCTGCTCGGTTTTACATTTTATCTAGTAAATGTCTTTTATTCTAACATCCAAGGGCATCAAATACTCTGACCAAAATGTTCGACATACAATAATAGCATATAGAGACAGATATTTTTTTTAACAAATAAATTAAAGCATTCACATGTTTTCATGTGCATATGTGGACCCAAAAAGTATTTTTGACATTTAAGGTGTGTATAAAAGTCTCTGAATGTCACTACAATACATATACACACAAAATGTCAGAGCAAGTGGCATTTGTGTTTAAGAAAAATAGAACATTTCTGTGTGTTTTCATCATTCTGCATCTTTAAGGCAGTGATATTCGGCTATTTAAATGTGGTTTAAGACATTCTGGGGCAACTTTAGACATGTTTGGCTTGATGTCTGTAAATAAGTGACTAAGAGTATACCAGTAACTCCTGAGATGCCGATAGCACTTGTCAGAAGTCGTGACGTATGCTCGGCGTCGTGACTCACAGGATTATATGAATATGCTCCTCGTAGGAGCTGAGCCTTTCCCACATCATACAATTATAATAATTTCCTATGGTTTGTGACACAGATGCCCAGTCCAGCTGGAGGCCCTCATCCATGTCAGATATTTCATAACTCATTCACATCAAAAGCCAAAATACAGAAGATAAAATACAGGGCAAAAGAGATTTCTGAGGGAATATTTGTTTTTAATGCCCATACACGTTATTCCATCAAAATATGAGGAAAATATTATTGTTATTATTATTATTATTTTTCGATTTTAAATATGATGGAATAACAAAACACTAAACATTAGTTTATACTTCTTAATCATTTATTAATCTTAGTTTATTTTAATTTCAACATTTGTATCTGTTAATGTTATTTAATGGACTTGAGCTAACATGCTCTAACAATGTCAGTTGTATTGTTATAAACTAACGTTAACTAGTATTAATAAATAAATAATGTAACAAATGTATTGCTCATAGTTAGTTATTGTTAATGCATTAATTAATGTTAAATAAAGTGTTACCGCATGTCGTACTGTGTGTGTGTGTGTGTGTGTGTGTGTGTGTGTGTGTGTGTGTGTGTGTGTGTGTGTGTGTGTGTGTGTGTGTGTGTGTGTGTGTGTGACCATTAAAATGTTATTAACTGGAGATATTAGCTTATGAGGTGCTTCTCATTAGTTTCTCTTGTAAGGAAAGGCCCAGTTATCACACGTCACCTCTAGATTTCTCATTAATGTCACTAATTGTGCTCAGATTTCAAGATGCCACGTCAGCATAGTCAAATATCTCAATATGAATTCAAATATTTCTCTTTAAATTCTTCCTAGATCAAATGATCTCAACTGCTCTATCCTGTTACTATCTAATTGTATAGTTTGAGTCTGTTTTTATTTCTCATTTTAGGAGAAACATCTGAGGCAAAGTTAATACCTAAATTAAACATAATTGATAACACAATTACATTTCCTGAGCTATGAAAGAGCAACATCTGAGCAATTTTTCCTCTGGGTTTTCATCTCTTGCACACCACAAAAGTCTAGAGTTAATACACCATTACCAGTGACCTCTGAACTTTACCCTCTCTCATCCTCGCTTCTGTTCAGTGTGTGTGTGTGTGTGTGACTCTTATCAGCTCTCCGCAGATGCTCTCCCTGTGCCGTTCACATTTCGCTGTAAAATTGGCTTTTCTCTCGGCAGGATAGCGAGGATTATCCTCTTCTCCTCCGCTCAGCAGAATTAGACGCTGGAATAACCAGCGACCCATTTTCAGCTTATTTTAGGAAGCACTGAAACACACATCATGAAAGGCCTTAGCTCTCCATTTGAAGGAAAGATTGCTAGAAAATTTGTGCAAGGTCATACATTTACAAACAAAACAAGAATAACCCTAAGCACAAAGGGTCCAAATTTACCTCAGTACAAATGCTTCCATCATCAGTTCAATTATTGGATGATGGAGGGTTGCATTTGTTCTTGAATAGTGCTCACTTTAAAGACCCCGGGAAAACAAAATGAGACCTTTCTCTTCCAGGAAAATGGGCCAAAAACACTGATAACTTGTCTTGTACTTAACATATTTTTGTCCAATTAAATGCTCCCTCTAATCAATTGGTCCTTCCCACTAATAGTGAGCAAGTGTATACATTTTAATATATCCACAATATCTAATATTCAATGTATTCAGCCTTGAGTGACTTATTTAGCCTATATTAAAATAATTTGATTTAGGAAGATGAAAGCACATTTTTAAAAGTTTAATTTGTCTAGAAAACAAGATCCATTCATATATGGAACTCTAAAGATCAGGATAATAGATTTCGGTCTCTTATTAAATATTTTTAATAATTATATCATTATTTTAATTAAATGCATCGATTACCATCTCGGTTGTATTATATCTGAAATTTATACTGATACCTTTATTTTTCGTTCACCTAATTGTAGGGCAAATTTATGTAATGAAAATGAATATATAACGTTTTTGTTTGGGAAATTGTTAATTTCGTTTTGCTTAATTTTATGTCATCCAGAGAAATGTAAACTAACCATAAATATGAGACTTGATCTAATGTTTATCGTATGTTATTTTTCGGTTAATACATCTTGAGATACCAATAGGGACCAATTGCTTAGGATGGCCTGTTTAAATAAAACCTTTTAGACAAGGAAACATGTTGTGCTTTCTGCTGAAGCGCTTATGTAATTGTCTCTCACTATTGTGTCTGTGAAAAAGGTAGTTTCTCCTTAATATACACGGATTGTCATGACTCATTGAAAAGCTTAGTCTCTCTCTCAGCAGAGCTGTCACTTTAGCTTTAAACTCAGTGTGTGTGTGTGTGTGTGCGTGCGTGCGTGCGTGCGTGTGTGTGTGTGTGTGCGTTTAACTGTCAGTTTAGCTTTGCATCTATTTCATATTTGTTTGCGCTGCTCCTCATTGTCACTGTGAGCTTGACACTGATTGAAGAACACCAACATCTATAAGCATAAACGTGACAGACATGTGAATGTGACAGTTTTCATTGCCCACCATTTGTTGCTTCATATACTGTATATAATTTGTCCTTAATATTTATATGGAAACCTACTGTGCATTTGCTGTAGCTTTACACACACACACACACACACACACACACACACACACACACACACACACACACACACACACACACACACACACACACACACACACACACACACACACACACACAAACAAACGATCAAAAGTTATAGATTTTGACATGTTGAGGCACAACAATAGAAAGTTGTATGACAAGAGGAGAATCCTTCATGATAAACGGACACACAATGGCATATGATGGGCACTGCGGGGGCGACTGCGCGGTGATGGCGTCATCCATGATGACTCTGACTCATGGCATTAGTTGGTTAGGAAAGCCTGTTATGAAAGGTTCAACCCTACAGATGCTCAGTGTGTACAGTGTCAATCCTTCTGTCTGTAGGTGGCAGCAGAGCTCAGCTTTATGCCCACTGGAACAGAACGTACCAGACAGCAGGTGTGTGTGTGTGTGTGTGTGTGTGTGTGTGTGTGTGTGTGTGTGTGTGTGTGTGTGTGTGTGTGTATGTGTGTGTGTGTGTGTGTGTGTGTGTGTGTGTGTGTGTGTGTGTGTGTGTGTGTGTGTGTGTGTGTGTGTGTGTGTGTGTGTGTGTGTGTGTGTGTGTGTGTGTGTGTGTGTGTGTGACACGTTTGTTTGGCCCTCTAGTCTTTTTAGAGCTCCTCTTGATCGCACATGATGTCACACTAGCAGGACTAATACTTCTGCAGTGATTTTATCTAATATATATATATATTTACACTCACCTAAAGGATCATTAGGAACACCTGTTCAATTTCTCATTAATGCAATTATCTAATCAACCAATCACATGGCAGTTGCTTCAATGCATTTAGGGATGTGGTCCTGGTCAAGACAATCTCCTGAACTCTAAACTGAATGTCAGAATGGGAAAGAAATGTGATTTAAGCAATTTTGAGCGTGGCACGGTTGTTGGTGCCAGACGGGCCGGTCTGAGTATTTCACAATCTGCTCAGTTACTGGGATTTTCACGCACAACCATTTCTAGGGTTTACAAAGAATGGTGTGAAAAAGGACAAACATCCAGTATGCGGCAGTCCTGTGGGCGAAAATGCCTTGTTGATGCTAGAGGTCAGAGGAGAATGGGTGGACTGATTCAAGCTGATAGAAGAGCAACTTTGACTGAAATAACCACTCGTTACAACCCAGGTATGCAGCAAAGCATTTGTGAAGCCACAACACGCACAACCTTGAGGCGGATGGGCTACAACAGGAGAAGACCCCACCGGGTACCACTCATCTCCACTACAAATAGGAAAAAGAGGCTACAATTTGCAAGAGCTCACCAAAATTGGACAGTCGAAGACTAGAAAAAATTTGCCTGGTCTGATGAGTCTCGATTTCTGTTGAGACATTCAGATGGTAGAGTCAGAATTTGGCGTAAACCGAATGAGAACATGGATCCATCATGCCTTGTTACCACTGTGCAGGCTGGTGGTGGTGGTGTAATGGTGTAGGGGATGTTTTCTTGGCACACTTTAGGCCCCTTAGTGCCAATTGGGCAAAATAATCGCCCAACTAATCGTTTAGTTAATAATCGTTTACCTCAACCCTAGAGTGTGTATATTAGGGGTGTAACGGTTCTCTGTAAAAAATCGAACCGTACTGTTCTCCACCCACAGTTCGGGACGCACTTGCACCGCGGTTGATCTCAAAACTGATGAAGCGATATAACATACATGAATTACCGTAGCAGATCTATACAGGTGGAGCTGGGGAAGGTGGAGGGTTTCTGAAAGCGTGCTACAGCAAATACTGACCAAGTATTAGAAGGTTTAGACAAGGTCACAAGAGAAGGTTTTGACAAGACAAAGTGCTCGGCTACCATATAGTTTATACATTTTTACCATATTTGTTGTTTTACAGTTGTTTCCAATTACAAAACACAGTTTTACATTTATATACACATTATAAACCACACTCTCAAAACCTTAATGCAAAGTACATAATACAGTTTGAGTTCACAGAAAGTTTAATATTTACATAACATTAAAGTTTTCCATAAATGAACAGAGGTGCATAAATACATAATGCAATTTAAACCGAATAGATGTTATTTCTTTATTTTGGTTCATTTTATTGTCCTCGTGCTGGGCTGCTTCTTCTGAGCTTTCTTTTCAAAAAGCTTTTTAATAAAACATATCATTATATGACATTTATAAGAATATTTCTTTCTGGTTTGTTGACCTTTAATTTAGTTTGTGTTTTTGTAAGTAAATGCAGTTCTGAATGTTTTAATAAGTGGGTCGTGGACTTACTGTGACATTTCAGTTTACAACAAGTGACCGGCCTTCAGTAGAGCAGAAAGATCTTGGTGTTTGTAAATTGGTTTATGGATGCATTTGACAGTGTTCTTTCTTATTCAGTTCAGGGCATGAAATCCAATCAGATAACTTTAAAAACAAATTACACTCAGCTACAGCGCCTGGGGTTTATTTCGAGTTTTACGGGGACTCTTTGACTACGCAGAATGCGCAATTACAAAAACAGTGAAGATGCAGGCGGTCTTAGGTTAGCCCATCCTCTCATCCTTCTGCGAAAAATACAAAACTGTCCTGCCTGGTTGCCATAGAAACAAGTAATTGCTGCACCTGGCAAATTGCAGGGCACTTTAAAGCGGTTAATTCAGCGCTTTTCTCGGCTCTTCCCGTCCTACAGACCTGACATGTGACTGGGTTCAGATGCAGAAATATCTCTTAAATCCCTGATGTCAGCAGAGCAGAATTTGACGTGTAATGATAATGCACAGATGAAAAGGTCAACTTTTTTTTCAAGTGTGTGTGTGTGTGTGTGTGTGTGTGTGTGTGTGTGTGTGTGTGTGTGTGTGTGTGTGTGTGTGTGTGTGTGTGTGTGTGCAGTACATTCAGGAGATTATTTGTGACTAAGAAGGGAATAGAATGCAGCTAAAGAAATTAAATAGAATTAATTGGTATTTTTTTGTGAGTATAATTTAGGATATGAGAACAGAATAGAATTTTGAGGATGTTATATTTCTAATTTCCGCGCTCACTACATGTCGTAATTATTAGATGACAACATGTGACGTTCTACTTGGAGCTGTACTAGTACAATACCACGTATCCCAATAATTCAATTAAAAACGATGGAGAAATATAAAACTACTTGTTTAAAAATGTTGATTATAAACAAATAAGACAATATATTTTAAGTTTTTGCAAAATATGCATATATATTCTGATATTTAAATATTTTGAGAGAGTAATGAGGCCGAACTCGATTACATCATTAGCCAAGTTTCCATCCACTTGTCAATCGAATTATCTGAAGTTCGGTAAAAAAAACTCATGCGAATAAAGCTGGTGAAAGTGTGTTTCCATCAAATGACTTTAAAGCGAATAAAAATCTGTGCGTAATGACGTCACATGCTGTTTTGCGATCAAATTGGTATATCGAATTGATTTGAGACATTTTAAGGTGTTTCCATTCATTTTCGCACTGAATTGCACAACATACAAGCAAACATTTGCGAACAAAGTTTTGCTAGACAAAATGGATCACGCCATAATAACGTTTACATCAGCGTTTATCGCATAAGCCGTATATCCATCAAGATAAAATCCCATGAGACCGAACTTATTTCATTTGAGTCGATATTCATGAAATTCAATCGAATTTTACTGTTTCCATAAGGCATTTTTCATCCGATATCACTTAATGCGGATAAAAACGTGTGGATGGAAACATAGCTATTTACAGTGCTTCATGGGAGTGGGCGGAGCTAATGAGATCTTTTGGCACATTTCGCTTTTTTCGACTCTGATTGGTGGAATTTTCTGTACAACATTATGGGTAATGTAGTTTTTCACCTCAAATTTCACTGTTAAACATGATTATTTAAAAAAATAAGCTAAAATAATGGTGGCTGATGGCTTCAACTGAAGCAAATACTATCGATTACCCTCGTAGCTCACTCCTATTTTGTAATTTCGAGTTCGACAAGAATTAAATAAGTCGAAACCTCGTAATTACGACACAGCGTGCAGTGAACGGCAAATCAATAAATGCTTTTCAAATCAATAAACTTTCTATTCATCAAAGATTCCTGGAGAAAAAAAAACGTATCACTCTTCCCACAAAATTATGAAGCAGCACAACTGATTTTAATATTGACAATAATAAAATATGAGCATTAAATAAGCATAATAGAAGGATTTATGAGGAATCATGTGACACTGAGTAATAATGATGCTGAAAATGAAGGTTTGATCACAGAAATAAAGTACATTTTGCAATATATTCAAAATAGAAAACAGTTATTTTGAACTGTAAAAATATTTCTGATTTTACTGTATTTTTGATCAAATAAATGCAGCCTTAATAAGCAGAAGAGGCTTTAAGCATTCAAAAAAATACCGACCCCAAACTTTTGCATGTTGTGTTGTGTATATATGTGTGTTTCATGGTTGGTGTTCAGTTATCCAGTTGGTTTCATGTATCAGAAATCCTGAAGCAAACGCTGTCTTGTCATCCTTCGCACAATGTGTTTTAAAATCTTGAGGGATTAAATGAGGTTCAGATGAATCGCTGGCTGGATGAGATGAGGATGCTGAAGCTGAGCAGGAGTTTTCACATTTCTATCAGAGATTTCGTCCTCGAGATAGCAACAAGATTGAGGGCTTCTCTTCAACGAGGCAGGCGAGAG
>CM070828.1:5412841-5462841 GCA_036326025.1 Chrosomus eos
TGAACCTTCGCCGCTGGTCCCATCCAGCACAGAGACGCCACCGCTGGCCTTTGCCAGTATTGACCTAATAGACTTTTTCACTGAGCCAGAGCCCGTTGACCCAGAGCCAGAGCCCGTTGACCCAGCGCCAGAGCCAGAGCCCGTTGACCCAGCGCCAGAGCCAGAGCCCGTTGACCCAGCGCCAGAGCCAGAGCCCGTTGACCCAGCGCCAGAGCCAGAGCCCGTTGACCCAGCGCCAGAGCCAGAGCCCGTTGACCCAGCGCCAGAGCCAGAGCCCGTTGACCCAGCGCCAGAGCCAGAGCCCGTTGCCTGCCCGCCAGAGACCGCCGTCCAGCCAGAGACCGCCGTCCAGCCAGAGACCGCCGTCCAGCCAGAGACCGCCGTCCAGCCAGAGACCGCCGTCCAGCCAGAGACCGCCGTCCAGCCAGAGACCGCCGTCCAGCCAGAGACCGCCGTCCAGCCTGAGACCGCCGTCCAGCCAGAAACTGTATTCCCACCCTGCCTCCCTCTCCCACCTCCGCTATTGATGTCTTCATGCTCTACTGCCTCGCCTCTTCTGAGCCCTGTCGACCCTGCTGCCCATCCACAGCTACCCCCCAGTATCGCTGTGGAGCCGCCTCTGGGTCTCCAAGCCTCAGCATCGCCCTGGTCAGTGGATCCCCTGTCCTTGCCTCAATACCCTGAACCTCTGACTCCACCTTGGTCCTCCGACCCTACAGCCTCTCTGCGGCTCATTGTGCCCTCACCTCCGCCGGGTCTTGTCAGCCCTATATCTCCACCAGGCTCACTCCTCCTTCCTTCCTCACATTGGTCAGCCGTCACCCTGGTTCCACCTCGGGACTCCGTGCTGCCGGCTGTGCCTCTGCCCTGCATCCCTTCTGCTCCACCGGGCTCCATCTTCCCTCCTGCTCCTCAGTCGTCCTCCCTCGCACTGGTTACGCCACGGGCTTCCAGAGCCCCTTCTCCGTTTCGGTCCCATGAGCCTGCAGATCTGCCTTGGCCCTCCAGACCTGTGGTGTCACCTCGGCTCTGGGTCCATTCGGCTCAGTTGGGGATCTTGGAAACTTCTACTGGGTCTTCACCGCCATGGCCACCCGAAGGGGTCTCACCGCCATGGCCACCCGAAGGGGGCTCACCGCCATGGCCACCCGAAGGGGGCTCACCGCCATGGACGCCCGAGGGTCCCACAGCTCCGCCCTGGACACGTCCTCTCTCATCTGCTCCGCCTTGACTCCTCTGCAGCGCGAGGTCGCGCTTTCCGGAGGGGGGTGTAATGTCACATTCACGTTTACCTTCATCATCTACATTCACTACATTTCCCAGCATTCCCCAGGATCCTCACCTGCACTCGATTCCCTCATCACCACACCTGATCTCCATCACGTCATCTCATCACCAGCACGGACTATATAACACTCACTCTCCCTGCAGTCACTGTCTGATCTCGTCAATACCTGACACACAGACTCACCCATGCTATACCAAAGCCTTACCTGCTACTTACCTGCTACTCACCTGTTCCTGTTGGATTATCTTCTTCATCGTCTGCCATCTTCAGTTCCCAGCCGTCCAACTGCAACCCTTTCCAGTGACTGTTCATCATCATCTAAAAGAGAGACTCTGGTTATTCCTGTGGCTAAGTTCATCCAATTATCATCTGTTAATATACTCACCATAACTCCGTCTGCCTCTGCTGATCTGTTAATAAACACTATTTCACTCATTACCTGTCTGTCTCCTGCATCAACCGTGACAGCTGCAAGTTGTCACTCATGTTTCAAATGCTATAAATGGATACAGTTTATTTAATTACAATTTTCTGGCAAAACCATAGTATTTTTCCCTTTTATAAATAGTTTTACTGTTTAAATGTTACTGAAAACCTACAAGAAGCTGGTCAATAGCTGTTTTGTTCCATTGTGACAACGTGCCCGCATATCTTTTTTACCTTTGCATTAGGGGTGGAAAGAAAGGAAGCATAAATTAAATGTAAACAGGGTCCAGTATTTTTCCACGCTCTCTTCTGACCTATTTTTTAGTTGGTTACATCACATTTTGCCATCAGCAGTGTTACGATAGCAGTAGCGGGTGGAGGCCTAAGTGAAAGAGGAAGCCGTTGGTCTGGTTCAAGAATGTTTTTTATTTGCCACACGATGACAGTCACCCAATATTTGTGGGAAAACATAAAAACAAAAACTTAAATGCAACCAAACAAAAGCAGCACCAAACACATGGTCAAATAAACTACCTCCACAAGACAGACTCTGACCTGTACGCAGACAATGTCTTGTAGGCCACCTCCAAATGTATATTTTGTCCAAGGACATTTTAATATGGCATTTACAGTTTTGCTGACTCAATAGGTTGAACTTTGTTGTACTATGCTGAAGTAAAGTTCATAAATGGTCGTTCTTTCCCATAGGAATTTGTAAAACTATGTTGGGTGGACCTCTGTTCCTCTAGGGGGTTCGGGGGCATGCTCCCTCGCAAGAAAATTTTGTACATTTTAAGGTTAAATGCATCAATCTCGTGTTCTTTGAGAGATCAAAATTAAGAGCTTCAACCCATGAGCTGCTCATTGAACAAAGAAAAAGCATTGCTTTGTACCAGGACAATAAAGAGGGCTCAAACATCTTTTCAGTTATGAGAGTCTCAGTCTACATTACATTATCAATGGTGTTTTAGGATGCCAAACAATTATTATAATAATGTAATAATGATTTATATAATTATTCCTATGACGTAAAATCCATATAGCCTATAAATGTACTATATAAATGAAAATGAATATTTCAAAAGTATATTTTAGCCTACATTACACTATAATATGGGAAAACTAAAATACTTTTGTCCTAATTTCTTCACTTGCAAGAAATAAACCCTTGAGCTTTTATTTAGGAGAAAACACCAGATCACCATGCTGATCGCGTGAAAAAAGTGCGCACTTTTCTTTAAATCACCCAGCACAAACAGGATGCATATTCTTAAAGTCTTGTGCTGTTTTATAAAGGCACAAAGCCATATCATGGTTTCGTTTTTAGTTTGTTGGCAAAATATAACGCTAGAGACCTTTATGTTAGGTTATACATTTTACATCTCATATGTGTTGGGAAAAGGAAGAAGAGAAAGTTTGGCAAAAGGCGGATTCGAACTCGGGTCGAGCGCATCAAAAGCTGCTTTTTAGCACTTCAAGCCCTACGACCTACGCCACTACCAGCATTTCTCTGCAGTACTAAATTTCTGGAGCCATTTTATAGGCCTGACTCCTCCCTCCCCCCTGGGATGTACCTCTTGAAAAGGTAAATAAGTTTCACATTAATCACATATATAAATAATAATAACAATAATACATACAACAACTCATATCTGCAGATACACATCACAGCATAAATACACCCATAAATAATAAAAACAAACAAATAACTCATAAAACATTTATTTTATACAGCTATGATGGATGGAACCCCCGGTGACGTCACACACACGGACGCACTACCAAGATGGCGCGGACACCATGTATAAATAAACCCGTATAAGAAGTGGACAGAGCCATCTCATTGGAACTCAGTTGAGACAGTTGAAGCCCATTTTTAGCGATTTTTGAGCATTTCCGTTCCTGACGCGCAGACTCAAACCGACTCAAACTAAGCTTGATGACGTGAGCAACCTGTCTGATAGACGTACATCTTCTAGTAGCTGTGCGTGAAAACTGCCAACGTTAATCTTGCAGAGACGGTGAACTTGAGCAAAGAGTTCTCATACCGAATTATATCCAAATCCCCAAAAACGTTGTTGAAATATTTTGCCCCGTTGCTTTTATGGACTCATTATCACCCTTGACGGGACGCCCCCCTGATTGCCTGCGAGCTTCTCCTCCTGTCTGTACGGTTATTTCTGTACAGCGCAACAGAGCGTCGAGTGGTTATGACGCAATCGTTAGAGAGAGTTTCTACGGGGCCATAATGTAACAAAGAAGGTAATGGAGCCCTTTATACATTGTCGTGTTTCTTTAGAAATAAATAATGGACAAATGGAGTCTTTAAACGCCTCAGATGTAAATTTATTCGCTGTCAAAGTGACGCCAAAATGAATGGGAGTCAATGGAAATGCTAACGCAAGTGAAGTTCTGCTACAAGATGGCGGCACCCGGCCGGCTTCAACTTCCGGTCGATGGATTACCCCCTTGAATAAACCAGATTTTTAACTGAACAGGTTTGGCAAATGACTCGTCAAATGTGGTTAGTATATATGTATAATTTTTAACACTGTACTTAATAAACCATCTTTAAACCAACTAATAGTGGTGGGGTGATTTAATTCTACATAAGACAGCAATCCTATTACGCTATCACATGCGCTGACGTTACAGCCACCGATTCCCCACACAACTCACGCAAACCAGGTAATACCAACATACAGGACATAATACACCACAACACACCAGGCTTAAAACACACAATACCATCAAATGCTACACAAGTCCATGTACATAATTGTCAGTGCCGACAAACAGGCAGTGTTAACATGACTTCAGTGTATGTGTGTGTGTACGTGCGTGCGTGTTCAGTCCATGTCTAGTCACAGGCTTAGCCTGTGACAAGCAGTTTTTTTCTTGGGCATGTTTAAAAGAAAAGCAATTGAGTTTGATGGTCAAGAAAAGCTTCTGTCTTGTGTGTTTGAGCTGTAGGATGTATTTTACATTACGTAATACATTAGTATTTTACGTTACAAGGGAACGAGACGCTGTGTCGACGACACTTTGGGAACGCCCCTGCGTGAATGCGTCTGAAGCACGTATGTCAACTAGTCCAATGGCGAAAGTGAACGTCATGGGCGGATGACGTCATGACCAGGAAATCTGACCGGCATCAGCTTCGATTAGGGCTGCACCTATCGATTCTTTTTTCGTAAACGATTAATCTAGCACTTAATCGATCGATTAATCGAGTAATCGCTTAATTTTTTTGTGTTTTTTTAAACAACCAAAACAAACAATGCATAACGAAAATGATGTGGCTGTATAATGATCAAGCATTTGGCTTTTATTTCTAAAAAAAAAAAAAAAAAATACTGGTATTTATTCCAACTTCAATATTTGGCTCCAAAACTAAGCCTATTTATTGCAATTTTTACCTATTTAGTATAAGTGCCAACAATGTTCTATGCTCAATTACTTTGGTAGCCGATTAAAATGTCTTCCCCAAAAGTACGAGTGGATTTGGAGAAACAGGCTGGGGAATTTAATTTTTTTGTTGTTGTCTGACTAACTATTTGGAAGACATGACAAACAAGGTCTCGCAAAGACTGCAATACAATATTTGTTCCTCCATCACGTCCCGGTGTATACAGTGAATGCATGCTGAAATTATTGTTGCGTGGCTACATAAAAGTTCAAGCATATGTGATGCATTGCCGCAATTGATCTGACTGGCGTGTGAGAAAGACGAGGGTGCATGCGTGTGTGTGTGTGTGTGTGTGTGAGTGAAGGGGTTCACACACACCGAATGCAAATTTAATTATTTGCGCGAGTAGATTACATACAAAGTCAATGCAAAGACGCGAATAGACGCATCATTCGCGCCAGGCGTCGCGAATGACGCGAATTGGGCGACGCGTTTGCCGCGAGCGCCTTCCGCGCAAGTTGAAAAATTTGAACTCGAGCAAATGTTCAAGCGTCTAAGTCAGGGGTCTCAAACTCAACTCAACTGGGGGCCGCTGGAGGTAGAGTCTGGGTCAGGCTGGGCCGCATCAAGTATTCCACAAAAAATAGTATTCAAGTATTATAAAAAAGGAGCACAACTGATCCAATCTTCTCAATATTTATTATTAACGTTTCTTCTGATCTGTTCCTCTGAATTTGAACATTCCTTTCTGTAGGCCTACATGACTGGTTCTTCATGAGCTGTCCTTCTGACAGTTAAAGTTCATTTTTACTTTACTTAACTTTCTTCGTCTTTTCCCTATAACACATATTTGTGATATTTATATTTGCTTATGTCCTTTTTATTTTCTTTATACAACACATTAATGATATTGAATGTTTTTTTTGGAAGGCACATTTCCTTTTATTATACTTAGAAAAACAATTATTGCTTTTGAAATACAAATATTTGCAGTCATGTCTACACATATATGTGTCTCAAATTACTGACTTTGCACAAATCAAAGCAAACCTTCTTATCAACCTGCTGGACACATATTACAAGCTCAAAATGATTATTCTCACATTGTTTTAGAGCAGGGTTCTCCAACACGTCGCTCGCAAGCTCAGTAGCTCGTGGCCTGATTGGTGGTAACTCGCCAAGGGGCCTGTGCACATATCGCGCTCACATATTTTGCGCGCTCAAGTTCGTTATTTCAAATGTAGGCGCGCGGCAAGCGCGCTCATAATTGAAGCGACGCACGCAGTATGTTTGCACTTCGCGGTTGTCTATGACAACTATTGACAACAAGCCCACCGTAAGCTGTCACGAGACTATCTATGGTAGCCCATAAGGGATAAAAAAAATTCCTTTTTTTAAAACGCGGCACACGCAACGACGGGCCGCACTAACATTAAACTTTAATGTCAAGTAGGGGGCCACAAAATATCACCCCGCGGGCCGCAAATGGCCCGCGGGCCGCGAGTTTGAGACCCCTGGTCTAAGTAGACGCGATAGACGCGTATTTGACGCTCTATACGCGTTCGGTGTGAACACACCATTAGGTTGCCTTGTTTCAGTGACGCTTGGTGAGACAGCATGGAGTGGATGTTTTCGGTTCAGATTCTGAATCATTGAAGTCGTACTGTTGTGGTATGCCAGGTCTACTTTGCAGTAGACACAGTGCACCTTGTTCTCTTCCTTTTTTAAGTATGTAATGATCCCAAACTTTAGACATTCTCTGCCGTTTATGGACATCTTAACTCTCCGCCATTGCGCCAACTAAATTCAAATTGTATCACGCGCTATAGTAGATATAGATCCCTGCGCGTATGGGCGTCATAGGAATTTAACGAGGCTTCGAGGCAGAGTTTTTGCCTCGAGGAATTTTTGTAATCAAGTTAATCGAGTAACTCGATGATCGTTTCAGCCCTAGCTTCGATATAGCCAAAGCAAGTCAATCACAGGAATCCAGGAAGTATGCCAGGGCGAAGCAGCGTCTCGTTCCCTTCTCAGGGACCTAGGGTTACAGTCGTAACCTGAGACGTTCCCTCTCGACGCTGCTTTAGGAACGACAATACCCAAACGCCAGACTTACGAATGCCTGTATGGGAAACTGAGGCACTAAGTCATAAGCACCTGAGACCCTGGAGCAGAGTCCAGGTCCAGGCTATAAAACCTGTGAGCGGGGAAGACCAGCCCGCCGCATCACACACCTCCTGTAGGGAAACACCTGAGAGTAAGGCTTTGGAGGCCGCCATACTCCTAGTAGAATGAGCCCTGACCACCAAGGGTGACGGTTGGCTAGAGGACTCATAGTCATAAGCAAGAGAAATAGCCCAACTATCCACTTGCTTAGGTGATCCAAAGCAGACAAACAGCTGATCTTTTTTTTTTTCTCCATGGGGCAGCTCTGTGGACATATGTGTTGAGTGCTCGTACTGGACATAGAAGATTCAGCTTTTCCTGGTCCTGAGTAGTAATTATGCTGTAATATTAACTAACTACATGTAATATACACTCACCTAAAGGATTATTAGGAACATAATACTAAGACTAATATGTATAAATGTTTGAACCCCTTTCCCTTTCAGAACTGCCTTAATTCTACGTGGCTTTGATTCAACAAGGTGCTGAAAGCATTCTTTAGAAATGTTGGCCCATATTGATAGGATAGCATCTTGCAGTTGATGGAGATTTGTGGGATGCACATCCAGGGCACGAAGCTCCCGTTCCACCACATCCCAAAGATGCTCTATTGGGTTGAGATCTGGTGACTGTGGGGGCCATTTTAGTACAGTGAACTCATTGTCATGTTCAAGAAACCAATTTGAAATGATTCGAGCTTTGTGACATGGTGCTAGTTTACATTTTGCTACAATGCAAGAAATCAAGCAGTTGAGATTTACTATAATAAAGTATTTACTTGCATGATATTGATATATATCTACATATAACTTGTATAAAAATATAAGCTGAGTGATAATATAGTTACATTTTGCGACAAATTAAAAAATGCTTTTATTTTCTATTCTGTTCTGATTTAATATGTATTCCATGCACATTGTGTTATTTATTTAATGTATGATGGTTGTGGCGAGCAGGGCGAGGCCGAGGGACGTGAGAGAACGGCGCGAGGATAGTGTGTGATTGATAATGAGCGACGCCTGCGAGACGCAACGGTCTCGTATCTCTCACGGAGGAGCGGAGGCATAAAGGAGGAGCGATGACAGTGAAGATCGAGAGAGGAACAGGCCTGGTTTTATATTGTGTTTCTGTTTTGTGTGGCCAGCAGTCGTCCATGAGGGGCTGCTGGCTTTTACTTTTGTTTTTGTTTATTTATTTAAAGGATAATTCCGGTATTTAGCACTTTGAGTCTATTTTCTAGTTTGTTTTGGATTAACTAGAGTGGTGGACTTAGAAATTTTGACAATGGGTCCTGTCTCGACTTTTTGACTCTTTTAGAATTGTCTCCGAGCGCTTCAGAGTGGCTGTCTATGGGCATGCACAAACATGTGCTTAAAACAACCCTTAACGTTCGTTCTCAAAACTGTGCAACTCACTGAGTGGTTAGTGGTGTTTGTTGATGATTAAAAACAAATATATCGGCGCAATGTATGGTTTCAATCCGTGTTATTTACTATAGTGGAACTATTTTTTCAGATACCTCACAACCGCGTATAAACTTCCGCTCGATATTTGAGTCTGAAGCGTTAGCACACTCCCGACCACTTGATGGCGACAACCACTTTGCCGCAGTTGCTCTGCTCACGCTAGCCTTCTGAGAGACGGAGAACCGAGCGAAAAGACTACAACCAAATGTAAACATACCTCTTTCGGTATCCGGTAAGCGCAGTAATATCAATGAGCACCTTCAACAGACATCAATGAAATTTTAAAAAACGGCAAATAAAACACGACAGAAACTATATTTTGGCTACGGCTACGCTACTTGTTTTGGATCATCAACGAACACCACTAACCACTCGGTGAGTGTCACAGTTTTGAAAACGAACGTTAAGGGTTGTTTTAAGGACATGTTTGTGCATGCCCATAGACAGCCACTCTGAAGCGGTCAGAGGCGATCCTAAAATAGTAAAAAAGTCGAGACAGGACCCATCGTCAAAATTTCTAAGTCCACCACTCTAGTTCATCAAAAACAAACTAGAAAATAGACTCAAAGTGTTAAATACCGGAATTATCCTTTAATAAAGTGTTGAATGTTTGCCGGTTACCGCCTCCATCTTCCCATAACATGTGAACTGCGTTGCAATGGTTTTATGTATATTGTTTATTTGACTCTAAGTGGCCTCGTTAATTGCCCATTGGGGACAAATAAAGTATTTTGAATTTAATTGAATTGAATTACTAACGCAACTCAACCTTTATTTTACACATGCGTTGGGCGGGAAATATTTAAATGAGGAATATTGTGACGTGTTCCTTCCCGGGAAGAAAACTCAAGAGTACAATGGAGGCGTTTCAGGGAGTTCAGAAACATTGACACTGATATAGAGAATAACTCCCGCTGGAGGGACTTTGGGATTTGGAACTTTGCAGAGCTTCTTCATGCTAAAACAACAACATTACAAAAAATTAAATAAAAATAGGACCCCGTTAAACTTGTTTTTCCAGTTAGTAGCCAACAGCTTTATTTCAATTAACAAAAAGAATTTCTGACAATTCTAGTTTTTGTTTTCAAGGCGTAATATAGTGACGCTTTTGCCAAAGCGTCTATATAGAATGCACATGGCACCCTTTAGCGTCAATATGAGACGCCGATATATATGGGGCAGAAGGCGCCTCCTAGCAGTCTAACCCTAACCCTACACCATACCTAAACCTACCCATATCTTGGCGTATTATATTGACGCTAAAGGGTTCCATGTGCGTTCGATTTAGACGCTTTGTCAAAGTGCCAGAATATGACGCCTTGGGATGAGGATGCGTTGGCAGTACATATATAAATGCCTCATTCATTCTATTCTATTCTACATACTGCACAGTATGCAGTTAGCTGTACACTACATTCATCCTAGTGAGAATTCATCATCACACACATGGACACACAGATTTTGGCACAGAGCAGCTTCAGTCAGCATGTGAGAGAGCATAAAGAAGGCAGCTGTGACGAGAGAGAAGGTTAAAGATATGCAGCCCAGGGGGAAAGAGAAATGCTATTCAGTCACCACTCATTAGCTTAATATTTCCCCAGCATGATTACAGCAATCACTGTCTGTCCCACTCCGACCCCACACCAAAATACCCCTCGCTATGACGCTTGTGCAACTGCTCCATTTTGTTGTCATGGAAACAAAACTATTTTACCCCCATCAGCCCATGGTTTCTGCATCTAAAGTGTGCATCTCGTGTCCTCTGAAACAGAACGTTTCAGGGCTCTTTTAAAGCAAAGTAATGATGCTATCCAGATTTCCTACCCCCCATTTTAAGCTTAAGCTACTGAAGTCATATTTAAATCTTCTTGTCATAAAATCTTACATCTCGTTCTCTCTTATAGATGCTTCTCCATCCTCCCCATTTAGATAGCTTATCATCTGAATGTCAAGCTGGTACGTACAGCTGAGCTGACTCAGGAAAGTTCAAGAGTTTAAAAGCTCAGTTTAACAGCCAGAGAGAAACTAGTACCTCGCGAACACAGGGAAGGTTAGAGAGCTTATAGTGCTGTTACAGGTCTCCATCTCATTGATTTGTACTTCAAAATGTGTTTTAAAGGTTGTGAATTGTCTTGCCGCCACTCAATACTCAACAATCACCAGATAATGTGGATCAATTGAAAGGAATGGAAAAAACAAACTCAAATCTATGCATACTGTGGGCAAACCGAACAAAGGAATTCAGAAATTCAAATACAATTTTCATTTACACTTATACTATCATGCTAACAATACAATTTACTGAGAAATGGAAAATGCTTAACTATAATCTGCTACAAGCGGATACCTACCGTATACCTACAGATCTACATCCTAGTGTCCTTAAAGTCCTAGGCCCTGTTTACACCTGGTATTAAAATGTGTTTTGGTCGATCTTTCAGTCGATTCACAAGTGGACAACACTAAATACAAGTGTAAACGGGGTCTACAACGTTTTGACGCTTTCAACCACTCCAGGGAGTCGAAAACACATTCGACCGGATTGCTTTCGTAGTGTAAACGCTCATGTGATCGAATGTGTTCAAACAGCCACAAAAGTCTACTATCCGTCCACTGATCTAATGCGTAAACATTATGGGAAGAGCTCTAGACAGACGGGATTAAAACTTTTTAGTTTGGTTTGAAGATAAAAACATACCAAGCACAATGTTCTCTCACCATTCCTGATTTCTAACACACAATCACAGTGTTCGGCTGGTCTTGCGGCTTCAGAGCAGAAACAAAAGCTGATGATCTCTGTGTTTTTCTCGTCTCTCATTCTTATGTAAATTGCGCATGGTTATTTTGTCCATTAGACTGAAATATCTGAAAAAAAACATAAATGATGTATCCACCCATAGACGAAATCATGACTGAAGTGTTTGAAAGTGGACAAAAGAGCTTTAATGTTGTTAGAATCGATAAGCTGATTTTACTTGGTCGCAGTGGAAATAGAAGTCAAGTGCAATGCATTGTGCTCTACTGGTATATGCCATATTTTGGCAAGTATAGTAGGTCATCCAGGGATTATACAGAAAATGACATACTGTACAGTTGAAGTCGTGAGTATGCTGAACATATCCAGAGACTGCCCCTGTTTAAAGCAGTGTTTCTCTGACCATAAGCACCAGTATTGTTTCCCTCGCTCTTGTATAGTGTGTCTCCTCCTCTGGCTAAATCTGCACAATGTTCCTGTTTGCATAATAAGTAGAGTGATGATTGCTCTGAGCAGCTCAGGGCAAGCTTTAATTTTACAGCTCATATGGAAAATCGAACCCCCGCTGAACAAACTAAATGTCATGATGTTTTATCCTGACAGCACATACAATAATACTAATATATTACTCTGTTTGCTAGAGTGAATTTATCATAAGATGCTTTTCAGGCCTTTCTACTTTAAAAAATAAAAAAACAATAATGTGGATTTTAACTTCCTTTCTAAAGTTTATCCAGTTCATCCCTATATTCACTATTGCTATTTTTTTCCTGAAGTTTACTGAGATTAGACAGAAGCAGGACATAATAAAGTTCTCATCCTGTTCTTCTGGCAGGATCATTTTATTTAGTAATTGCTCTCGTGTTTTGTGTAAAAGTAACATCTTTAGCAACATTGAAAGGGAATAGCACATAACAGGCACAACACTGGCTATAAACATGAATATCTATTGGTATAATATGCGTCACCATAGATATCTATATAAAGGCTAGATGTCTCGTCCGCGCTGTTGGCCAATGGTGGTGGACGTCTGCACCTGGCGGCCATCTTGTCACAGGCTGCTCGCTCACTCGCAACATTGTGTTTATGGTGCATGTACTTTTTAAATAACCATAACTTGCTCAATTTTCTACCGATTTTCAAACGGGTTGGTTTGTTATAAACGTCAGAGATGTAGTTATGACGCTGCACACTTATGGATAATTATGTATTAATTATGTTAACATCCATTATAGGCTAGCATTATAGCCACGTTAATAACGTTAGTAAGAAACCAAACCGTTTGTAAATCCGTCCAGATTTCAGCGAGATAAGAGTATTTGTGTTTGTGCAGATAACTCACCTTACATTAACCCTGCCTGTGACAAGATGGCCACCGGTGATGACGATAGAGACTCCGCCGTAAGACATCTAGCCGATATCTATGTGCGTCACGACTAAACGTTGGTTCTCTTACGAGAGTATCTCTCGTACTGCGTAATATCTTACGCTATGGGGAAAACTCTTTTCCACGAGATATTGAAGCCAAAAATTATCCTTAATTTTTTATTAATGTAAAACGCTTTGCAGCAGCAAGCAGACATAGGCGAGACAGCTCGCGCGCCTATTGGCTGCCCTGCGGCAATAGCAGCAGCCTATCGAGAGAGGCTCTGCGTGACGTCACGACGAATGGGGGCCTTTCGCGCCCATATCGTCACGTCCCGCCAGAAAGGGCGTGGTCTCGCCCCATATCTAGGCTCGATAGCTGCTCTTACGTTGGTTTTCATCTCTTCAGCGAAGCCTCCCGCATCGCTGGATCCAGAGTGAGAAGCCGCGCCGTCGACCTGTAGCCTTCAGCGGGACGTGCCATCGAGCCTGGAGTCGCTGGCCTCGCCGCCTTCAGCCGCCGTACCTGCTGCGCTTTCCGGCGTACATATCCTTTCCTCTGCTTAGAGTGTGTGTGATTGCATTATCTGCCTTTTTTTCCCACCCCTCTAAAAGAGCGGCGTCTTTTTAAAGATGCCTTCCTGTGGTTCTTGCCGAGCCCCACTCAGCGATGAGGACCGCCATGTCATCTGCGTGTCCTGCCTGGGTGAGGATCACGCGGCCATCGCGCTCGCTGACGGCGGATGCCATCATTGTGAACGTTTGCCTATGGTGACTCTGCGGACTCGCCTAGCTGCGTTATCCGAGCCCGCATCCCAGCCTGCCGTGACGCCGCGCCGCAAGAAGCGCCGCGCCCAGCGCGCGCCCAAGCTATTTCCAGCCCGCCAAAGCTCGCCGGTTCGCCCGCCAGCTTCGCCGGCTTCGCTCGAGTCGCCCACGGACGGACAGTGGCCGCCGTCTGCCGCCGCGTCCGCACTTGAGCTCGACGAACTTACCGGAGACGGCATTGAAACTGAGCCGATGCGTCCGCTCTCTCAAGCCGTGGATTACATCGGCCTCGACTGAAAGGCGCTCGCGCAACTAACGCGCAATAGGCTGGACGGACGCTTTCTCGGGAAAGACGAAGCTCCGTCACAGTCGAGACCCGCGCCTTTCCCCCCTGAATGGTGAGAAACATTTGTGGCTAACTATCCGAGATGACGGAAGCTGAGCGCTCCGTGTTCCTCGACGTTCTCGCTCTGCTGGACGCCGCCCCCCTCAGCGCGGGCCCCGGCCGAGGATTGAGATAAAGCCCGAGGTCTCAAGGCCTTCCTAGTCTCTCTAGGAAAGCGACGGTGTTCAGTTCCCGCTGCGGCCGGATTTCCACCAAAACTTCTCGCTCGTTCAGTTCCAAGCAATGTGACTGTTCCAGTGTATTTCGCAGTGAGCAAGCTGGTTCCACAGCCCGCTTGCCTGCGCACAAAGGCCGTCGTTTCGGCTAACTAGCAGCGCCGCCAGGCCCGAGATCAAACACCGCGCTCTCGCTCTGCTGGACGCCGCCCCCCTCAGCGCGGGCCCCGGCCGAGGATTGAGGTAAAGCCCGAGGTCTCAAGGCCTTCCTAGTCTCTCTAGGAAAGTGACGGTGTTCAGATCCCGCTGCGGCCGGATTTCCACCAAAACTTCTCGCTCGTTCAGTTCCATGCGTTGTGACTGTCCCAGTGTATTTCGCAGTGAAGCAGCCGGTGTCTCAGCCCGCTTGCCTGCGCACAAAAGCCGTTTCTATGGCTACCCAGATAAATCCAATAAAGAGTGCATTTTCTGGTGTCCCGGCCACGGCCGATGGTGTTACGAGTGTTGTAAGAATGCCCACGTCCCAGTGCCCATTCCCACACCCAGACACAGCCCGCCATGGTGCAGGGCTAGCACAAATAAAACCAACTCATGTTGGTTGTGCAGAAAATGTAGTGAACGCGCCCATACTATGCCCGCTTACACTACATGATGCGTGTCCCTTGGTTTCTGTAAAAACGAAACTAACACACATTTAGTCGGCGCGAGCCGACAGTGTTCTCAGTGCAGTAAATGTGCCCGCTGTCCCGCATTTCCTCACTGACACGCCGAATCCCACGGGATTCACCCCCGCTCGCTTTCTATGCACAACCCGTCACAGAGAAGCTGAGCGCGGCCAGGCTGCCCGCTGTGATTAGCGCGCACCTCGCACGCTGTGAACACAGCGTTGATTCAGTCGGCGCGAGCCGAGTGTTCTCCGTGCTGAAAATGTGCCCGCTGTCTCGCGCCCGCATTTCTCACAGACACTCCGAATCTCACGGGATTCGCCCCCGCTCGTTTTCTCTGCACAACCCGTCACAGAGAAGCTGAGCGCGGCCAGGCTGCCAGCTGTGATCAGCGCGCGCCTCGCACGCTGTAAACACAGCAGTGATTTAGTCGGCGCGAGCTGACAGTATTCTCAGTGTAGTAAATGTGCCCGCATGTAGTAAATGTGCCCACATTCCCTCACACGCGCCGAATCCCACGGGATTCGCCCCGCTCGCTTTCTCTGCGCGTCCCGCCATAGAGAAGCTGAGCGCGGCCAGGCTGCCCGCTGTGATCAGCGCGCCCCCCGCCTCGAACGCTGTAAACACGGTGTTGTGTTCCCAGTACACAGGGGCTCTCGAGCCGCCGTCCTGCCGCGGCCAGAGCCCAGATTTCATTCTACCCCTAGCTATTCACGCAGATGCGTGGTCAAGGCTTCCCGGGGTATCAGAATGGGTGTTGAACACTATAACGAGAGGCTGTTCGCTACAGTTCGCTCGACGCCCCCGCCGTTATACGGCGCGAGTCGAAACTACGGTGTAAAGCGAAGTGTTTCATCTACTTCGAGCCGAGATAGCGAAACTACTGAGAGAAGGGGCTATAGAACCTCTATCTCAGGGCGAAGGGGGCTTATACAGCAGATATTTTCTGGTACCGAAAAAAGATGGTGGGCTCAGACCCATTCTAGATCTGCGACTGCTGAACAGAACGCTTGTTAAGCGCCAGTTCAGAATGCTTACGACCAGGAAAATCCTCGCGCAAGTGCGCCAAGGAGACTGGTTCATGTCAATAGATCTGAAAGACGCCTATTTTCAAATACAAATAGCGTCCCATCACAGGCGATTCTTGAGATTCGCCTTCGAGGGCCAGGCATATCAATACACAGTCCTGCCGTTCAGCCTGTCCCTAGCACCCCGTACGTTCACGAAGTGCATGGACGCGGCCCTCGCCCCCCCTGAGACTTCGGGGCATGCGAGTTTTTGAACTACTTGGACGATTGGCTGATTCTAGCTCGTTCACGAACGGAGCTCATAGAACACAGGGCCGCATTACTCGAGCACCTCGAGGAGCTGGGCCTTACAGTCAGTTGGGCGAAAAGCTCACTGCTCCCCAGTCGGAGAATTTCCTTTCTGGGAACAGTGTTAGACTCGCTATCCATGACAGCACGCCTGTCACCGGAGCGCGGATTGAATATTCAGCACGTCGCGAGATCCTTCCGCCACGGCTCTATAGTCCCGCTCAGAAGGTTTCAGAAAATGCTGGGTCTGATGGCCTCAGCAGCCTCCGTACTCCAGTTGGGCCTGCTCCGCATGCGCCCACTGCAGCTATGGCTAAAAGCACGAGTCCCCCCCAGGGCGTGGACCGCAGGTCTATTTCGCCTCAGGGTCGACCTTCAGTGCATTTCGGCTCTGAAACCATGGAAAGCAACCGACTGGTATCAGTCAGGTGTGAGTCTGGGGATCCCCTCGAGTGTGAAGGTGGTGTCTACGGACGCCTCCACTTCGGGGCAGGGAGCGCTGCTCGAAGGCAGACCGCTAGCTGGCCTATGGTCAGTACGGGAGAAGCTCCTTCACATAAACGGCTTGGAATTAATAGCAGTCGACAAAGCGCTACGGCGCTTCTGTCCCCAGATAAAAGGCCACCACGTATTGGTCCGGTCGGACAACATGTCAGTGGTGGCGTACATAAATCACCAGGGCGGCGTCAGGTCCCGAAACCTTTACAGGCTGACGGAACGCCTCCTGGTCTGGGCTCAGCACAACCTGCTCTCGCTGAGAGCGGCGCATGTGCCTGGTCACCTAAATGTGGGGCCAGACAGGCTGTCCAGAAACAACGTCCCAGCAGGAGAATGGTCTCTGCACCCGCAGACGATCCAGCTGCTGTGGGAAACGTTTGGCAAAGCGCAGGTGGACCTGTTCGCGTCCCAAGAAAACGCTCACTGCCCGAGATTCTTCTCGAAATGCCGGGAGGCGCTGGCCCATGTTGGCCCCGCCGCCCCCTATATGCTTTTCCCCCTGTCTCACTCCTGCCTCAGGTGTTGGAGCGAATCAGGAGGGAGGGATGCCCAGTGCTACTCATAGCTCCGCTCTGGACAAACCAGTCGTGGTTCCCTGTCCTGATGCAGCTGACCAGCGCTGCCCCATGGCCTTTACCGTTGAGGAGAGACCTCCTCTCTCAGGCGGGAGGCTCGATTTGGCATCCTCGCCCGGATTTGTGGTCCCTGCACGCAGGGGCCATCAACGGGTACCCGCTGACCTCCCAGAGGGAGTGTTAAACACGATCGCGCAGGCTAGAGCCCCGTCTACCAGACGGCTCTACACCTCGAAGTGGTCTGTGTTCTCTGCTTGGTGTCAAGCGCAGAGCTTTTCACCTGTAGACTGCGGGGTTACGGAAGTGCTTTCCTTCCTTCAGGAGCTACTGGATAAGGGCAGGACCCCTTCCACGCTCAAAGTATACGTGGCGGCCATAGCAACGTTTGTAAAACCGGTGTCTGGCCAGTCACTAGGAAAGAACGACTTAGTCGTGCGTTTCCCTAGAGGAGCTCGGAGGCTAAACCCTCCCAGGCCCCCTTCAGTCCCGACATGGGACCTTTCCACGGTCTTGGAGGCCATGAAAGGTGCCCCATTCGAGCCAATCCAGTCGTCAGACATGAAACACTTGTCTTCAAGACAGCGTTTCTTATGGCTCTCGCTTCAGTGAAGCGCGTAGGGGACTTGCAAGCGCTCTCAGTGAGCGCGTCATGCATGGAGTTTGGACCTAATGACTCTAAGGTCATACTCAAACCGAAGCACGGCTACGTGCCAAAATCCCTCAACACACCGTTCAGGGCCCAGGTGATTTCCCTGTCTGCCCGTCCGGTTCTCAATGAGGAGAAGGACGCGAGTCTCCTTTGCCCTGTTAGGGCACTAAGGGCTTATGTGTCCCGCTCGTCTGGTTTCAGACAGACTGAGCAGCTTTTCGTTTCGTTTGGCGGCCGTGCTAAGGGACTTGCCGCTTCGAAACAGAGCCTATCCAGATGGATAGTTGGTGCCATAGCGCTGGCTTACACTTCCTACAAGGGCCTACAGTGCCCTTTGGGTGTTGGAGCGCACTCCACAAGAGGCATGGCCTCCTCGTGGGCATGGTCTAGCGGGGTTACCCTGCAAGATATTGTATGGCCGCGGGCTGGGCCTCGCCGTCTACATTTATAAAATACTATAACCTGGAGGTTCCCGCCTTGCAAGCTAAGCTTTTGGCGGTATAAAGTTCAGTGCTATCTGCCCGCTGTGCGGCTCAGATACTGAGTTTGACCTGCGTATTGCTCACTGACCGGTACAGCAGCTCATTAAAATGTCGACACATTTGTGGCCACCCAGTTCAGGCTGAATGTTCACCCTGACGGTATGGTCTATTTGTCACATGATCAGCTCCTTCGGATGCTATTTACAGGGAATGATGCTTCTAGCCTCTCTTCCCTCACTCTCTGTGAGTTTATGGTGATTATGCACTATATGCGCCCCGGGCTTCGGCCCCTGGGACTTTGGTGTTGGATCCCTACCAGCACGGCACGTTGCATTGTGTTCCCCATAGCGTAAGATATTACGCAGTACGAGAGATACTCTCGTAAGAGAACGTACTCGGTTACTAACGTAACCTCGGTTCTCTCTAGAGAGGGAACGAGTACTGCGTATCTTGCCGTGCTTGGAATACGCTCTGGTTCGCTTCGGCGATGAAAACCAACGTAAGAGCAGCTATCGAGCCTAGATATGGGGCGAGACCACGCCCTTTCTGGCGGGACGTGACGATATGGGCGCGAAAGGCCCCCATTCGTCGTGACGTCACGCAGAGCCTCTCTCGATAGGCTGCTGCTATTGCCGCAGGGCAGCCAATAGGCGCGCGAGCTGTCTCGCCTATGTCTGCTTGCTGCTGCAAAGCGTTTTACATTAATAAAAAATTAAGGATAATTTTTGGCTTCAATATCTCGTGGAAAAGAGTTTTCCCCATAGCGTAAGATATTACGCAGTACTCGTTCCCTCTCTAGAGAGAACCGAGGTTACGTTAGTAACCGAGTACATTTTCAAAAGCCTCCGTTTTCACAGTCCACCATGATGCGAAAACAGCGTTTATAAATTTATCCACTTGGGAAAGCGTTTTCAAAAAGCTCAGTTGACTTTTCACAGGACAAAAACGCAGTCCCGTTTACACGACACCGTTTTCAACTAAAAATAGAAATTGTTTTACGTTCCTTTACACGACAACATTGTTTTGGGGGCCTGAAAATACAAGCTTTTGAAAACAGGTTTCAAAGTGCACGTTTTTGAAGATCACTCCGTTATCGACTCTGTGTAAACTACAAAAACCCGAATTCGTGAAAACAGTGAGGTCGTATTACGTATTCAGTCTATAGGCGTGTAGTTATCACTCAGTGAAATAAAAATAAAATAAAAAAAGTCTATATTAGGCGTGTAGTGTTTCTTTACAAAGTGACATCGACAACTACTGGCCTGGCAGCAGAATACAGCGTTTTATTCGTTTTCACAGATACGTGAAGTTGTCTGCACACAAAAAAACACCAAAAACTTTTCAGTTTTTAGTACATTGTTGTTGCGTAAAAACGTAACGTGCACAAAGCCCAAAACGGAGAGCATAGATAGATAGATAGATAGATAGATAGATAGATAGATAGATAGATAGATAGATAGATAGATAGATAGATAGATAGATAGATAGATAGATAGATAGATAGATAGATAGATAGATAGATAGATAAACAGACGTTTACTGTATGTCCTCTATTAGATAGTGAAGGCTTAAATCTGTGTGAAGAAATAAGCAGCTGCTCTTCATCATTTGGTATTCCTCTCTGCACATAATCAAAAGCAGAGGTCACACCAAGGTTAATAAGTGGGCGTCTCACTCCATGTGCACACACACACACACACACACACACACACACACACACACACACACACACACACACACACACACACACACACACACACACACACCACACACACACACACACACACACACACACACACACACACACTCACACACTGCTTTTTGGCATCACAGGAATCTTTTTTCTGTGGGTTGATGGGTGCTTCACACACACCGTGCATTTATACAGTGGCGAGAAAGCACTTGCACATGTGACTCAGAGGAAGGAAATGTCTTCTGCACTAACTGATCTCCATTTATATGATAATAGGCAGCCCGAGGAAAGGCAATTAAAGTGACAGCAGCCTGGTTGTTTTAGGCACGCTTTGTCTCGTGGTGAATAATGGAAAATAAGGAATGGTTCTGTTTAACAGCTCTGTGGCCACAGATAAGACGCATACACAAACACACACTCATTAGGGTTTCCCCACTCTAATTATATTGTCTATCTGCTCTTTGAAGAGCACGTCAAGCGCTGTTTTTTGTTGCAAGATGTATGCCATCGTCTCTCAGCACTTCCAGCTTGAGTTATGTAAGGGATATTTGGAGACTCGGCTATGATTGACAGCTCTCCTTCAGTGTGGATGTTCATTTATTTCATGTCTATATGTCTGATATATTTATACCACAAGGTGGCGTGTTGCTCACACACACACTGCTCACATCCAACATCTGCGCCATTCCTGAAACAACTTGTAATCTTTTAAAAATTAATATGACTGTGTATTTTGTGTTCTATAGTCAATCTAAGGTACATGATTATTTTCATTGCCAAAATTATAGTTATTGCTCAGAGATTGAGAGATAGCATACATGAGGAATAATAACATTATTAAATTAACAAATCTTTAAAAAAAAATTGGAATAATCAAACTGATTTCTGTGATTTTTTTTAGCAAACAGGATTAAATTTTTGGCAGGATTGAAGTAAAAGAAAACTCATTGCTAATACTTGATACTGATGTTTGTGATGTTGATTTTTCCCTCCAAAATGATGTCACTTCCCTCCACGATGATGTCATTCTGAACTGCCCTTTGACAGTTAAAGGATTTTTTATAAAATACTAACAGAGTGGAAAGTGATATTGAAGACACAAGGGAGCTATAAACTATGAATTAATTAGCAATAACAATATTTCCATTTCTTATAAAATTCTGATTTTGTGATAAATAAGAAAACTAGAAAGATTTCCATCTTTAAAAATCGTGACGTTAGTATTTTATCCAATATCGGGACATGTTTTGCACAGTCGAAATGAACCGTCTAACCCAATCTCTGTAAATGCACTCGAGCTGAAACAGAAGTTTATTGCAAACACATAAAGCTAATGGTTTCAATGAAACTGACCCTTTTCTGCTGCAGGTTTGTGATGCATTCACCATGACTTTAGCGGTTATAAATGTTTGGCAAGTGCTTAAGGAAACGATCACAGTGCATTTACATAACAGATGGCGCCTGATGGTAATTTTCACGTGTAATTAACTCCATTCATGAAGACGGCAAGCTCAAACACCGCATTACGAGAGAGTTTGTGTATATATGTTTTATGATGTTGGCCATAATTGAGAAACAAGAGGTCATATGACAGATTATGTGCATTTGCCATGATATTTGCACTTTGTGACAAACTGTTGTTCTTTTTTAATCTCTAATCTTCAGGTTTTTGATTTTCTCTGTTACAGTGCATTCTTGTACTCCATCGCTTCATGTTTTCATATGTGCTGGAAAATGTAATACGCAAAGTAGGAAGGTGAGGGGTACGAGGAAATCCTTGTGAATAGGTAAGTGTATGTGACAGAACTGAGAGCTATTACAGGGTTTAAGGGGTCATATCCATGATCCCAGAATGTTTTCCTAAAGCTGGAGGCTTCTATCCAATGCAAATACTTTCAAGCTTTGCAATTAATGTATTCTCTGGAAATCAAACATTAATGTCGCAAAGCCATGCTCTACAAGTTCATCTACAGGAACTAATAAGATTCAATGTTTTAAAAAAAAAAATAGCATTGCATTGCATTTATCCTAGAATGCATTGAAATAAGCTCTTTATAGACCTTATTCAGAGCAGCGCCATGACAGTTATGAACGTGAGGCTGTGAGGGATAGACTTACCGTGTTTCCAATGGCATCCGCTGTAAAAAGCTGAATAAAGCTCCTAGATTACTTTCAATTTTCCACAGCTTATATTGTCGGGAGTTTTTTGTCAACTGAAATTTCTTGGAAAGATATTTTTCCAGTGTTTCATGAGCAGAACAATCCGAAAACACATTAAATAACAGTACAGCCCATTGAATAGATGCATGTCTATCCCTCACAGCCTCGCTTTCATTCTCATTAAAAATCAAAGATGGCGCTGCCGTGAATAAGGCGTATTACATTACAATTCATTCAGTATTAAATTATTATGATTACAACAGTAAATCTGAATTAGAAAGACTATTTAATTCATTATTTGTGATTGCTTTGGCAACTAGTTGAAATAAGATAAGTTTCATGTTTTTTTATTTTATTAAAAGTTAACATTGATTTTATTACAAGTATAGTAAAAATTAATTTTACATACATAGTTTTAGTTAGCTATAATAACCTTGCTATTCAGCTCACTATGTTTTGGAACAGAGAGTGTGTATGTGTGTGTGTGTTGTGTGTGTGTGTGTGTGTGTGTGTGTGTGTGTGTGTGTGTGTGTGTGTGTGTGTGTGTGTGTGTGTGTGTGTGTGTGTGTGTGTGTGTGTGTGTGTGTGTGTGTGTGTGTGTGGTGTGTGTGTGTGTGTGTGTGTGTGTGTGTGTGCGCGCGCATCTGTGTGTCTGGGAGCGAGTGCAACCAAGCGTGAAATGATTCTGTTAGTGTCATTTCTCTCAGACACACACTTCCAGCCTCCACACGCCGGCTCTGCATGCTGCGTCTGAGAAGCCTGTGATGGCTCCCCGTGGCCTCTCACATCGCAAGTTGTTTCTGTATATTCTAACATTTTTTTGGAAGGCAAAAAGAAAAAGGTAACACTAGCTTTGACAGGGATTTGGAAGCAATTTTATTGTCACGTCAAACTTGAAAGTGAATTGCTTTTTTTGAGATAAAGTATAATGGATACAGTGTTTACACCGTTTTAGAAAATAGCTAGGAATTACTATTACATTTAATCATTTAGCAGATGCTTTTACCCAAAGCGACTTACAAATGAGGAGAGCAATAGAAGCAATCAAACTAACAATAGGCCAGCAATATGTAAGTGCTGTGACAAGTCTGAGTTAGTCTATTACAGTACACGTAGCAAGGGTTTTATTTTTTAATTACATTTTTTTAATAGATATATAGAATAGTAAGTGTTAGTATTAATGTGTCAAGTGTTGCATCTCATTCTTAAACTTAAACTCGAAATCAAATTATTAAACATCAGCGAGTAACACTGTTTATGCTACAGACATCATGACCCCTCAAATCATGCAGATATTGGAATCTAATATTACAGTTTTGAAAGGACTTTTGCAGTATAGGTCAGAGATGATACTTTTTGTTATTTCATTTTTTAGAGCTCATCTGAAATTTGATCTGTTTTAAAACAACCTCAGATTTGATCACTTAGCAAACCCTCATGTTCTGCTGCAGACACTTCACAGACTGATGAGCAGCTGAAAAAAGCTTCATTACTCAATACTAAGACCACTTATGGATGATAATTGATGTGTAGGAGGCATTAATATAGCAGATGATACTTTATAGCCCACTCTTATACATAACCTACATCTATGCCAACACACACACAGCAAAGAGATTTACAGTCAAATATGACAAAGCAAAAAGTTTGTGTGTATAAAACATAATAAAATCTCATATATGAGACAGCATACACAAAAACAACTTTTTTCAACATTGATAGTAATTAGAAATGTTTTCTGAGCATAATATATATATATATATATATATATATATATATATATATATATATATATATATATATATATATATATATATATATATATATATATATATATATATATATATATATATATATATATATATATATATATATATATATATATATATAAGATGGATCCTTGTTGAATGAAAGTATTAATTTCCTTCCAGGTAAATTGAGTTTTGGTCTGTTCCAGAAGGTCAGGTTTAATACTTGATACTGATGTTTGTGATGTTGATTTTTCCCTCCAAAATGATGTCACTTCCCTCCACGATGATGTCATTCTGAACTGCCCTTTGACAGTTAAAGGAATTTTTTAATAAATACTAACAGAAAGTGATATTTAAGACACAAGGGAACTATAAACTATAAATTAATTAGCAATAATAATATTTCCATTTCTTATCAAATTCACCCTTATTTTTAATTTAATTCTGATTTTGTGATAAATAAGAAAACTATAAAGATTTCCATCTTTAAAAATCGTGACTTTAGTATTTTATTGTTTACAAAAACAATATATGTGTGTGTATGTATGTATGTATGTATGTAAGATGGATCCTTGCTGAATGAAAGTATTAATTTCCTTATAAAGCGACGAGAATACTTTATAACACAGTAGGTCAGGGTTAGTCTGGTTAGCATCAGCAGTTGGACTGGGATTTGCTCGTGTGCTAACAGCTCTCTCCAGGTGTTCGCGAGCTCCTTGGCCTGTCCCTTTCTCTAATGAGGGGTCAGGTTTATGACTGCGGCCGACAGAGACTAATTCTGACCCCCTGTTAACAGCTTCTATCTGTCAGCGCCACCAGAGTCGATATCATTTATCACTGCTCACCCTTTCCCGCTTTCCTCCCTCTTCTGTCTTTTTCAGTGTGTGAGTGTTTATTGTTTTAAGGATCACGTTAAAGGGATAGTTCACTTCATCATCAGCTCTCAAATGCATTGAATTGGTCAAGAGTGACAGTAAAGACATTTATAAAGTTAAAAAACATTTCTGTTTCAAATAAATGATATTTTTATCTTTCTATTTATCTTGATGAACTGCAACATTTGAGCTGTTGATTATCTTTAGCTATATAAATGTTAGCTAGTATTGGTGAATACTTCGCTATTAAAGGAGCTGTATGTAAGAAATGTATTTCAATTAATCATAAAATGGCCCTGATATGTCACTAGACATTAAGAAATCATGTTAATTTCAAATACTTACATCACTGACAACAGTAGTCCGGCCAGGATATTGTCATTTAAAAAGTGAAGTTGCAGCCCTCAACTGATGTTGATGTTGTCATGTTGTGTTTTGGTCTGATGCTCCACCCTCCACCTATCCACCAATCACGAGTCAGTAGTGTTGCGGCATCCGGGTTGCCAGCTCTGCTCTAGTTACCACATCTGCAGCTACACACGTTCCTGCTGGATCCTGCAGCCTATCTGGCAACCTCCAGTCAGCGAGGAGGGGGAGGGGATGCAGTCATTTGAAAGTGATTGCAGTACCAGTTTTGGCCACAATCTTACATACAGCTCCTTTAACGTAGTAAACACAGTACAGCGCTTCTGGGTTACTGCGCGAATAGCGTACGAGATCTGACACAGAAAATAAGAAATTGTTGAATAAAGTCGATTTTTTTTTTGGCGCACAAAAAGTATTCTCGTCGCTTCATAACATTAAGTTTGTACTGTAGTCACATGGACTACCTTTCTGGGCCTTGAAGGTTGCAATGATGTTGCTGTCAATGGAGGGACAGAAAGATTTCATCAAAAATATCTTAATTTAAGTTTTGAAGATGAATGAAAGTCTTACGGGTTTGGAACGACATGAGGGTGAATAATTAATGACACAAGTTTGATTTTTGGGTGAACTTACCCTTGAAAAGCAACGGTTTTATTTTCTAATGTTTTTTTTATAAGGTACTAATGAATGTGTAGAACTTTTTCGTTTTATATTAGTGCTTTGAGAGCTCTGTCCATCGGGCTTTGCTGGTTTTGTGATGCACATGGACAGCCAGTCAAACTAATAATTGTCTAACCTGTCAATCTCCTGCTTGCTAACTATAAAGAAGGAAAGCAATGACGGGCCTGACAGTTATTTAACATTTCTCTGCAGTCAGATTCACTCATTACAGAGCTTGAAACTGATATTCCTCAAACATTCTGGTTTTCTTCTTCACAATTTTAGCTTTAGCATACAGACTCAAAACTTGTTTTGTTTTGCATGAATGTATACAGGGAATTTGAATATTGCAAATATAACATTTTAAGAAATAATAAAGTCCCCCTGTGGTGAAAATATGGTTTTTAAATGTTGTTTATGTGGTGTTTTTAATATGCTTTAAGACAAACCATGTGCAAATTCATACACTGTAAATGATTTATGTTGTTTTAACAGTATTTTTTGCTGTATTATCAGTGAAAGTTTACTGTAGAAACAGTTTACAGTAATTTGCTGTAAATTTTATAGATTTACAGTATTATTGATGTATTTCCAGCTTTGTCTTACTGTAGAACTATTTACAGGAAAGTAACTGTCAATTTATGCTATTCTTTGAAAAAAAAACAACAGAGTGGGAAAATAATTACAGTAATACCTATATTACTGTTAAATTGATGACTGTAATATTCCAACAAACAAGCCCGACAGATGATGTTTTTTGGTTTATTTAAGCTTAGGAATTTTATAACACATCGTTTCACAAGGTAACCCAAATATTAAGGCATTTAGCATATAGTTAAAAAAAGTTAAATATTTTATGTGTGTTTTTTTTAATTGCGTGTCTTTATGGTTGCCAGATTATGTCACAAACCCAACTATCTCATAGGTTATATCCTTCAATTTCATTAGCATATTCATATTTCCGTGTATGCAAAATGAAGCAAGGGTGTAAAGTTATATTCAAGTTATTTTTCACAGGAAAAAAACTTTTAAATATGTAATTATGGTGAGTTTTAAGGGATAAAATTATTGACTACAGGGGGTTTTAAGATCACTTTAAATTTGTGCTTTATTCCTTTCCTCACAAAGCAATCATAGGGCTTTACAGAAGACTTGAAGTTTATCATATGAACTACTTTACAGTGCTTTATAGCCGGTCACTTGGTTTCATTGTACATAAAGAGCAACTCAGAAATTCTCCTTTTTTCGTTCCTTTGTTCAAAACTTTTATTCCTAAAATTTCCAATGAGTGAAACACGATACAAAACATGCAGATAATCATTCCTACTAAAGACTGGCATCTTTTGTGATGTCAAACATTGTGTTTGCTTTCTTCGTTTCCAGGCTGTGCTCGTTACTAGGACTGTAACATACAGAAAAAAACAGGGTTGTATTTTCCATGATTTATAATGAAAATATCAGGCAGGTGAAGCACACGCGCGCAGCACATCTCCTGTAATTGACTCATTTATTCACGTTAGTCGCCCATTCGTCTGTGGCCCGTGATGAATTAAACACCCGGCCACAGCCTGTCCATAACGCGTGTGTTATTATCAATATGCAGCACAGCTCTCCTCGAGTGTGTTTCTTTCTGTAATCATCCCCGTCCTCCGCTCAGATTGCCTGTAACCCTCCGTCCATCCCTCACTGTGGTAAACGACATCTCAAGGCCAATAAAACACGGTAATAAAGTCACTGCTATCAAGATTTAAATCACATATAACACCCAGAGAAAACAAAATCAATGAAACCTCGTTATTTTGGGGAAATCAGTATCTCAAAATCATCCATTATTTTGAGATTATTTCTCAGAGGGATATTCTGTAATTGGATTGCATTATTTACTTGGAAGACTATTGCTATTTATAGTCTGCTTTTAGACAAACCGGTATTAATAAAAGCAATTCTGACTGCTGATAAGAATGGTCTCAAGGAAATCACATGCTCTTAATTCCCCAAAATTCAGAGATGACATAATATATAACGCTTTCTTCTTGTTTTTCCTTTTGGAAGCTCATTTCCTCCTCCACATATGAAAAATAAAGGTCATGCCTTATTAGATCATAATTTTGACATAAAAGTTATGAGATGATGTAATAATTATGAGATAAAAACTTCATGAAATAATGTCATAATTATGGCAAAAAAAATTAAATGATGAGATACTAAGTCATTATGAGAATAAAAGGTCAAAATTATTACACGAAAAGTCAAAATGGTGAGATGCCAAGTCATTATATATAAAATAGATTAAAAAAAACATGCATTAAGTGTACATTATGCACACAGGGAGTTAATTAAATGAATATATGTGTTTCACCAGCATCTCTCTTCTCTGACTCCACTGAATCATACAATTATTTTATAAGTTTTAATAATGTGCATTGCATTATTTTTTACTGTAATAAGTTTTGCTGAAATGTAAAAGTCTTTGTTACTGATTGTATTATTCAGTGACTAGGAGGCAGACTTGAAGTGACCTTGTGTTTTTCATCTTTTTAACAGTGGAAAAAAATATGAAAAGACTGTAGATGAAGTTTAGTGACATTTCTCCTTCTCAGAAGTTAATGAACCGTAGAGAACAAGATAAAAATGTGGATTAGAGATGGGAGGACTATTGATCCCATGGTTTCCCCTTTATCACCGGGTGTAGATTCAGGCACTTTTAGAAGTAACTATGACTTTCATCAAAAATGGACTGTGTCAGTGAGCTTGCAAATGATATTCAAATAAGGACTAAATAGACAATGAATTGACAGTCGGTTCATAAGCAGCGCTGTGATTGGCTGGAGGGCAGAAAACAAGCAGCTCTCCCGAGAGACACAAAATGAATAGAGAATCTGATTCCCCAAGAGGATCTCGGGAACCTTAACCTCTCAGTCTCGCGGGGAAGTCAGGGTTAATGGATGATGAAGGGTAATCTCATGCTGAATTAGAGAGAGAGGGAGAGAGTGAACATCCCAAAAGAGACAGAAAAAGAGAGAATGCTGAAAAAATATGGAGCTACGATATATTGTATCAGAATTGTTTTATTTGTCAGTTCAGTGTCATAAGTAAGAACGAAACTGGAAAACATTAAAATACCTCTTTAAATGTGCAATTGTCCTAGAAAACAAAACTGTTTAAAACATGAGCTAATTTTGTGCATTTACATTAAATCAAACTATTGAGCTCATATGAAACAAAAGATGTTTTGAGATCACAATGAATTTTTGAATGATCTCAGAACTTTTCTGCATAATGTTGTCGTGCTGAACTGTGTTTGACTGATATTTCATTCAAAAGACGGTTTGTTTAGAAACATGCAAATGCCTACTTACAGTAATAGATTAGCTGAAGTGGGTTATTTAATGAAATCATTATCTCATGCATGCTGGAAATGCACTTTCATGTTGGTTTGTTTTTTCATGTTTTTACAAGGGCTTTGGGTGTTGTAGGTTTTCAGAGTAGAAGCTGTGAAGGGAGAAGCTTGTCATGAGGAAATCCTGAATATTGTGGGTATTAAAGTCATCATGAACGGACATCGCAACAGTCTTTTCTTACCGATTGTGACGTATATATTAAAAGGAAAACTGGAACAAGAAAAAATGTAGGGCGTATCTTGATTTTGTCCATGGGGAATTGATCGGATGGTCATAGTTACATTTCATGGTGACTTTAACAATATTACCCAGACTGGCTGGTGCATGGCGAAAGTGAGATTTTGGGAGATATGTTATAAATGTGAGAAATGTGAATTAGTTGACTCGCAATGAAAGTATTAGCATATACATTTACTTACTCGATTTTGACTTAAAATATAATTTATTGTGATGCGTATGTGTAAAAATGTGGAAAGCCATTGAATTAGTTTGTGTGTTCAGTTCATCACCCATCCTGTGACATTAGTACCAGTTACCCTGTAAAAACTTTAGCATATGCCCTATATCACATGACTTGCTAGAAGTGACATCATTTCCTTGGAGGGAAAGCAACTCCAAGAACAAAGTAAGAATCAGTCATAAACTTTTCTGTTTTTGTAGAAGACTTATCTAAAGCGTAAAACATAACATGTCCAGCCATAAACAGTTTATACTGGAGATGAAAATGTTTGTTTATTTTTTTAAATATATTTTAATAAAATTCTTCCGAAATGTAAATCTTCTGCTAGCATGTTATTCTTTCCAAGCTAATAATTGTCTTCATAACCCTAAAACGCTCTTTCTTTTGTAAAAATGTCATGTAACAGGGTGGACAAACTTCATAGAATGGGAAATTATAAATATATGGTCGGAATTATTAGGTTGTGTTTTTTTATGATAGACAGACACTTTCTCATTTTAGCCTACACGATTTTGGGATTTTAAACAAATCGGCTCAGTCCAAAAATCTACTTAACTGTAGGAATTTGTGCGAAAAACAGGACAAATTTAATTATTTTTTTAGCTTGTCCTTCCACCCTCAGTAGAAAGGGTCCAAATAATATTCTTAAAGTTTAAAGGTGCCCTAGAATGGGGTTATTTTATTATTTTATAATGTTTTCTGGGTTGCCCTTATAGTGTTAGTATGTTTTTTAGATCAAAAATAGTCATAATTTAGAAATAAAAGGCATTTTTCCTATAGCCTGATTTTAGCCTCTGATTTGAACACTCTGTTTGAAGGGGTGTGTCTCTTGGGATTCAGTGTAACCGGCCACTGCTGTGATTGGCTGCTGTGGGATTCAGTGTAACCGGCCACTGCTGTGATTGGCTGCTGTGGGATTCAGTGTAACCGGCCACTGCTGTGATTGGCTGCTGTGGGATTCAGTGTAACCGGCCACTGCTGTGATTGGCTGCTGTGGGAATCAGTGTAACCGGCCACTGCTGTGATTGGCTGCTGTGGGATTCAGTGTAACCGGCCACTGCTGTGATTGGCTGCTGTGGGATTCAGTGTAACCGGCCACTGCTGTGATTGGCTGCTGTGGGATTCAGTGTAACGGCCACTGCTGTGATTGGCGCTGTGGGATTCAGTGTAACCGGCCACTGCTGTGATTGGCTGCTGTGGGATTCAGTGTAACCGGCCACTGCTGTGATTGGCTGCTGTGGGATTCAGTGTAACCGGCCACTGCTGTGATTGGCTGCTGTGGGATTCAGTGTAACCGGCCATGCTGTGATTGGCTGCTGTGGGATTCTGTGTAACCGGCCACTGCTGTGATTGGCTGCTGTGGGATTCTGTGTAACTGATGTGGCTGACATGCTTGCATATGAAATAGCTACAAATTACATGTGAAACTCTCTCGAATACTTTTACTACAGATATTATACGTTAGAAAATAATTCCGTGGTGAAATGGGCAGAGCAAACTAACAACTTCGAATTAAACGGTTGCGGTATCCGAACATCAACCACGCCTGTTGACATTTCTTTTCTGTGGGAAGGGTATGAAAAGTCCTCACATCTCCTGCACCGCCTGGAACATAACATTTATCTGCCATTTTCCCTCTGATCCTCGCTTGTTTCGATGATTCGGCTGCGCAGTGCCTGGCATTGAGGGCTGGCATATGCAAATTTTTGGAGGCGTACATATAAATGATCCCAACTGTTGCGTCACAGTCAGTATTATGTGGAGATTCGCCTGTTTTTCAGGGGTGTTTTTCAAAAACGAGATTTAAATAAGAAGGAGAAAACAAAGGTATTTGAGACTCATTGTATGTCATGTCCATGTACTGAACTCTTGTTACTAACTATGCAAAAATAAATTCAAAATTTCACATTCTAGGGCACCTTTAAATAATGTTCCAATTATTTTCTAATGGAGTGAAAGTCATTTTCAGTCTCTAACATCCGTTATTTAATGCACTAACCTGAACAGCAGATTGAATGTTTTGGACTGGATGCTGAAGACAGTCTGTCCTTCTTGTTGAGTTTGCATGCGTGTTATTAATCTGTAAAGCTACGAAGTCCTGGATTTCAATGCTAGCGCACAATCTACTTACAATTCAGCTTTTGGTCAACTTTCAGGCTATTTGACCAGGGATGGCGACTAAATACCTGGCTCAGGGAAACAGATCTGTAGAGACCAATTTAAAGCGAGATGAAAGGAACCACAGTCTTTGTCATTTGGGGAATCTTCTTAGCATCACAGAGACATGTTAACAGGATCCAGTGCCTGAGTGCTTATCGTCAAACGCTGTCAGATTTGCGCAGGTAATCTTCTGCCAACACACACACAGTCCCTCTGAATGTCCCTCACCTGTGGGTGAGATACAGGGATATTCTCTGTCGTTTTCCTGGATGTTCCTCAGTTCTGGAGCCATAAGCGGCGCGCCTCTCTTTGACAGAAAGTGCAGATGCTGTTGCACAAGTTTGATCAGTCTCTGAATGCAGACGTAAATCTTCAAGCAAACATGTTTAAAGCAGCTGACGAAATTTTATCCAAGATGTCTTAAAAGTTAAAAAGTGACAGTTTAGCTTCCTCCTGCGCACGAATGGATTGATTTAGTTTCAGAGGAACGAACTGTAACTTTTAAAGAAAGATTTAGATTCTCGTTACTCATTTCTATTCATGCACTCTTACTGTCATGTTGGCTTTAAAATGAGGACATTTCCAGACATTATACACAGAAACAGAGCTATTAATTCTGGACAGTGTTGCTCCAATCAAATGTATGTTGTGCTCTTGAGAAAGACACTCGACGCACTCTTACTGAGCATGAAGTTTGGTGTCGGTTGGTTTGGAAACGCGTCTGCTAAATGATAGTCTCACATAGGAAGATTTTTAAAGTTTGGACTACTTTGACAGGAAAAGATTGCGTGACCAACATGTAAAATACTAAACCATAGTTTGAAATATAAATATATATATACGTATATTGGTTTCACAAAAATAAGCAGCACAATATTTTCAACATTGATAATAATCAGAAATGTTTCTTGAGCAGCAAATCATCATATTACAATGATTTCTGAAGGATCATGCGACACTGAAGACTGGAGTTTTTGATCGCAAGAATAAATTACATTTTACAACATATTCAAATAGGAAACAGTTATTTTAATTTGTAATAATATTACCAATACAACAGTCCAGTCCGTCATTGATCCTTCCTTTCACAAAACATTGCCTTCCCCATGAATGGTTATTTATTTAATATTTTAGCTAATTTGATTGTTTTCAGTTACTGATAAAAATGTAATGTTCTCATCTCTTTATGCTCTCAGTTTAAATCTATAGGATTTCCCAGATTTCCCACAGAAAATGAAGGACCGGTGTGCAGATACAGGGTTTCAGCTCTTCCACATCTGTATTTGAGCAGATATCATCTCAGTGAAGGCATGTGGGAAAGCAGCTCTGCAACGTTGTTGAAGGCCATGGCTGGTACTGTAATTAACATTGATTGTGACTTTGATGTGCTTTCTGGGGAATAGACTATGTGCACGTTAGCATATGCTACTTCCGGCTGCGAAACCGATATGGGGTGTCTAGTTTCCGGTAGCCTGATGGACAACGTAGATTATGTATATTTCTCCAGATGTCTTGGACATTTACCGAAGATTACAGTCGATATTATAATATAATATTAGAGTCGATGATGTTCATCGACTGGTTAGTGATTTTTCTCCAGCTCCCCAGAGCAAGAGAGAGAAAGGGGTTTAAATATTACATCTCTCAGTATGTCATACAGGGAGTACACATGTAATACAGGGAGTAAAGGTATCCGACGTTGGGAAAGGGAACTAAAAAAAAGTCCTCGCTCTAGACTAGGTACTGAAAGAGTTATAGGAACTTAGTCCGGTCGGAACACGCGAAAAAAATGGTTATAGGAAGGTTCTAGGCACTGCAAAAGTCCCTCCGGACGGAAAGCGGCTATAGACACCGTGAGTAGTGACTTTTCCCTTGTCAGTGGTTTAAAATATGTAGTTGGATTGTTTCATGTAACTTAGTTCTTCTCCCTCGCTGTGTTATGGCTTTGCTATGTGTGGATACATGTGCTGGTTACGTTCGTGAGACAGCTGATTAGTACTCTTGTCATTGACCGGAAAACAGTAACGTTACAGGAATCACCAACCCGTCGATCGCGGTTCACAAGTCGATCTTGGAAGCATTTTAAGTCGATCACGAAGAGTTTTCAAAATCAGAGAAAAAAAGCCTATTGTGTGTAGTAAATGGTGTTCTAATCCATGTTGCTGTTACAATCACGTCATTTTTGCGGCGCGCACCTTTGGGCTCATGCGGACCCGTCGAGTTAAACAAGGCTTTACGCTTTAACCATTAAACCAGCTCAGCCACAGTAAGTTTTTTATGTTTTAGGTCCATTGCGAACGATTATACTAAGTTAATGCCGGTCCACTGATGTAAACAAGACGGCAACCGGAAACGAAGTACCCAACGTCCGCCCTCAAGCCGGAAGTTAGCATTTTTCTCGTGCACAGAGCGAATTGGAAATGTGCTCATCAAAACTGGTTCTGACATCATTATCTGAGCAGCATCTTCTGTCAGTTACTGAACCTCCTCCTTTACACACCGTCTGTAATAGCAACCCAGTTCTCTATCACTATATGCTGATTTAAAGGGTACTCTAAAAAATGCTGGGTTGTTTTAACCCAATTTTGGGTAAAATATGGACAAACCCAGCCATTGGGTTACATTTTTTAATTACATTTTTAAGCCTTTGAGTTTGTCCATATTTACCCAAAATGGATTAAAACAACCCATCATTTTTTAGAGTGGGTATGGTTAGGGACAGGTTTGGTGGTATGAGTAAGTAATTATTGATAGAATTACAGTTATTAATTACAGATATAATTACATGCACGGATGTTTAAATAGTACAATGTAAAAACAAAAATGAGTGCATTATAATATATTATAATATTATTAATTTAAATCTTCATACATTGTTAAAGACGACCGGCGGTGGTCATATCATATATGTCAAGTATCACATGCAATAAATGCCACTCACACAAATGAACTCTTCTGATTGGTCTGTGTCCGATCTGCTCTAATAACCATTACCATATAATTACAGACTCGTTGTTATCATTCCTCTCTTGTTCCCTCTTTCTTGCGTCTCTCTCAGTGTCCCTCAAAGGAAAGGTCCGAGGTAAAGTGGGTCACTCTCACACCCTGGAGTGCATGTTGAAAGCGTTCTGCTTCTATTAACAGGCATCTTCCTCCCCAGCCTCTTCTGACCCCGATAACATGCTTTTTATTTTTAATTGACATGCCAAGACAATTCCAACATTTGCAATAAAGAAAGACAACCGTCCAGCCCTCCAATAACCAGATGTTTCCCTCTGGCTTACATAAGAAATTTGGTTTATAGTGTTCAGCATGCACATAAAAACATGACGTTTCCATGTGTGTTTCATCTTTAGGTAGACTAAATGGCCCAGGGTTGAATATTTCTGTTTCATCTTTCCTGCTTGTAGGTTAAATCTGGTTCTGATTTTAGAGATTCACACTTCAAAGACATTTCTTCTCTATTACTATTGCTCTTTCAGTCACACATTACACACATTATAATATTAGCAGTATTATTGATTTGACTGCACCAACACTATTGAGAGCTGAACTGAACTGTTTTCTGCAGAGCTGCTTTATACCTGAATTAAACTCATTGATAAACTAATTGATGAACTTTTTCACAGTTATTGATCCAAACTGAACTGACCTCAGCTGAACAATGACACTTGTCTTTTTAGGGTTGAATTCTGTTTGCATCACTGAATCGTCATTTTTTCTGTAAAGCTGCTTTGAAACAATCTCTGTTGCATAAAGCAATAATTATGAAAGCTTGTTTCCGCACAGAATAAAAAAATAAAAAGGTAATTGTGAAAAATCTGACTTTTTTTCCTCACAATTCTGACTTTATAACAAGCAATTGTGAATTTAAATCTTTATAACTCACAATTGTGAGTTAATATTTTTTAATTCAGAGAGCAAAAAAGTCAGAATTGCAAGATGTAAACTTACAATTGTGAGAAAAAGTCCAAAGGTCGCAATTATCTTTTAAATTGTTTTATTCCGTGGCGGAAAGAAGCTTCAATAGCTGAGGAAATAAACTTGGCTTGACTATTTTATTTTATTTCTTTAACTGAATCACAATTAGTTATTTTGATATTGACAATCAGTTCTAATATTTTATGTATATTTTGATGTTAATTTATTTTGCACAATTAGTTAATTTAATATTGACAAGCAGTCCTAATATTCTTATTTTTTTTGTCACTTTGATTGTGTGACTGCAAATTTAATAAATCATATGTAAAAATGAATTAAATTTAGTTGGAAATGAAATTGCTGAATTTTCAATAAACCTAACATTTTCAGATACAGAGGAAATTTTGTATTGCTCAGAGGTTGGGTTCTTAACTTAAAGGGATAGTTCACCCCAAAATGAAAATTCTGTCAGTAATTACTCTCCCTCATGTTGTTCCAACCCCGTAAGACCTTCGTTCATCTTCAGAGCACAAATTAAGATATTTGTGATTAAATCTGAAAGCTGGATCACTCCTCCATAGGCTTCTAAGGGATTGAAACTTGACAGCCCTGAAAAGTTATTAAAGAAATCGTTAAAATAGTCCAAGTGACTACAGTGGCTCAATCTTAAGTCTTAATATTTTTGAGCGAAAAAAAACAAACAAAAATAACGACTTTATTCAAATATTCATTTCCATCTCTGTTGGCCTTGAGATATTCACGTAGTGTTATTGCGCAACGCTTCTGGTTGAACGTCACACGCATCACACACATAACCAGCGTCGGCCAATAGTGAGCCTACGTGTGACGTATAACACAGAAGCGCTGCGCTGTTACACTACGTGAATATCTCAAGGCAACAGAGATGGAAATGAATACTTGAATAAAGTTGTTATTTTTTTTATTTTATTTTTTGCGCTCAAAAAGTATTCTCATCGTTTTATAAACTTAAGATTGAGCCACTGTAGTCACTTGGACTATTTTAACGTTTTCTTTAATAACTTTTCGGGGCTGTCAAGTTTCAGTCACTTAGAAGCCTATGAGGAGTGATCCAGCTCTCAGATTTAATCACAAATATCTTAATTTGTGTTCCGAAGATGAACGAAGTCTTACAGGGTTGAACAACATGAGGGAGAGTAATTACTGACAGAATTTTAATTTTGGGGTGAACTATCCCTTTAAGAACTTTATCTCTAATAAAGTTTTCTCATAATATTTCTTAGGTGGAAAAAAATAGACCTATATGTTGACACGTTAAAATTATAGAGCTACCGTTATATAATTAACATTGGTAGCATAGCTCAAATAATTTTGGAGAGATTTGATGAAACATCTTCTGAGGTCAATACCTTACAACTATACCTTTACTTTTAAGCAGGACGTGCAAATCATCCCAAACCACACACACACACACACACACACACACACACACACACACACACACCACACACACACACACACACACACACACACCACCACAATACAGTTGGTGCAAGAGCATTATGAGGACTCTCCATAGGCGTAATGGTTTTTATACTGTACAAACTATATATTCTATCCCCTACACTGCCCCTATCCCTAAACCTACCCATCACGGAGACATGCTGCATTTTAAATTTTTTAATAAAACATTGTTTTTTATGTTTTTTAAGCTATTTGATTTATGAGGACTTTTGAAATGTCCTCATAAACCACCCACAAGTTGTAATACCAGTGTAATACACATGTCATAATACAAATTTGTGTCCTCATAATCACATAACCAAACCACACAACCACACCCAACACACACACAACACACACACACACACACACAACACACACACACTAACCAACACAGTTCAGCTTTTAAACACAAAACCAGGCTTCACCTCAAAGGTTCATAAAGGGAAATAGAGAGAACTATCACATTACTGGGGAAACTTTTCAACTAAAGAGACCCAAGTTGGAGGGCCTTCGAATAATGGCTGCTTTCTGTCTTCAGAGACTTCGAAGCTGTGTGCGCTGAAGGAACAGAGTTCTGCTTTGTTGTGGAAAGCCACAGATGTTGCTCTAGTTCTTGTAAGCACTTGAAGAGGTATTGAGCCTCCCACACGCTGACTCTTAACCGTGTCCTTCGCTCTCAATGGATCGGCAGGTTTCCATGCTGTTCCTTTTAATATCATTAAAGTCTAAAAATCTTAAATTCATACTCTCACAAAAATACTTGGAGAAAACAATTAACAACATCTTAATAAAATAAAATACTATATTCAAGTTTTTAAGTTTTGTGTGCAATATGTATCAGATTTTTGTATCAAAAGTCAATTTTTCAACCGTGAAACCCAGGGAATTAACTTTATCCAATAATATGCAGTACCCAAAAAAAATTAGTATACATTTCTATACAGCCTCATAGACATAAGCAACAATTACTGAACATTTAAATCTCTTTAGTGGCATACACCCCATCTTTTTATTATTTCTGTGATCCATTCACGTAATCCAGATTAATTAATTGCACCTCCTTCATCTCACTCTCCAAATAATCAATTCTTTTATTATCCAAAGCAGCAAACACTCAAAGGACTTGAGCTCTTGGTTATTCTGTGATGATTGGGCAGCGGTAATCTTCAAAGGCAAAACGCTTCGTTCTGACTGGCTGGAGTTCTGATCAAACTCAATGAAATGATGCCAGTGTGTTCACTTTGCTACAGGATTATCCCGTGTGTCGTTGCACGGCATTAAAGAGGCGCACCGGTGCCAAACACAGTTACAGGGGATCGAGATCGAGAAGTCTTCATTGGTGTGGCATAACTGTGGACGCTATAATGCGAAATGACCCACTGCAAGCTTTCCTTCAGGTGCGTTAAAAGATTTTCTCTGATATGAATTGTGTCAAACTTGTCGTTTTGATGTCTTTTGCTTGCATGCTGATTTGGGAGGGATTCGTTATTAGGCTATAAGCAATTCACTTTGGTTCTCAATCCTTAAATCTCATTAAAGGGATAGTTCACCCAAAAAAAAGAAAATTTGCTGTTAATTTACTCTATCTCGGGCCATTCAAGATGAAGGTGACTTTTTACTTCAGTGGAACAGTAAAGGAGATTTTTAGTTGAAACCGTGGTCCTCGATGTTCAGTTTCTTGCATAAACTGATCGTTTCACTTCTTAAAGGATTAGTTCACTTTTAAAAAAACTTTTGCTGATACTTTACTCACCCCCATGTCATTAAATATGTCCATGTCTTTCTTTCTTCAGTCGAAAAGAAATTAAGGTTTTTGATGAAAACATTCCAGGATTTTTCTCCATATAATGGACTTCAATGGGACCCAAACGGTTCAAGGTCCAAATGACAGTTTCAGTGCGGCTTCAAAGAGCTTTAAACGACACCAGACGAGACAAGAGACTTATCTAGCCAAACCATCGGTCATTTCAAAAATAAATAAAAAAGTTAAAGTTTTATAAGCACAAATGCTCGCCTTGCTCTGTTCTGTGATGCGCGTTCGTGATGTCACATAATACGCAATTACGTTGAAAAGGTCTTTTTTATTTATTTTTGAAATGACCGATCGACCCTTGTTCATCGTCTGGTGTCGTTTAAAGCCCTTTGAAGCTGCACTGAAACTGTCATTTGGACCTTGAACCGTTTGGGTCCCATTGAAGTCCATTATATGGAGAAAAATCCTGGAATGTTTTCATCAAAAACCTTAATTTCTTTTCGACTGAAGAAAGAAAGACACTGGGGGTTATCAGCAAAAGTTTTTTTTAAAGTGAATTAATCCTTTAAGTCAAGTCAAGTCAAAATTTATTTCTAAGCACATTTAAAAGCAACAGAGTTGTACTATAGTTCGGTACAATAAAACATTGAGCATATAAAAACAAAGCATAAAAGGAAACCATGCAGTATACAAAATATAAACACATTAAACAAAATACAATGAAAAAAAAAGAGCTTAATGTATCCTCTGGAGCCGCGGGTATTCATTTTGTTTTGTCTGCATATGTTTTTTTTTTTATCTGAATGGCACCCATTTACTTCCATTATATGAATCATAGAGGACCACGATTTAAAAATCGTATTACTGTTCTACTAATGAAATAAAGTCACTTACATATTGGATGGCCTGAGGGTGAGTAAATTAACAACACATTTAATGTGAACATTTTTTGGGTGAACTATTCCTTTAAATAAGGGAGACATCATAAATGTGCCAGAAACATATGGGATTAATATCCTGCCATGATTCAAAACTGAAAATAAAGTTTTGAAAGGTTGAAACTAAGTGTTCGAAAACTAAAAATCTTACAAAAAAAGTTTTGCAAGATCGAAAAATAAGATTAGCAAGCTTGCAAAATGTAAAATATATATATATATCTCTGCAAACATTATGTTGTTTTTGAGATTTCCTTCTTCAGAACTGCAACATTTTTTTTACGATGTTGCGCAAACAATTTTTTAGAGTTTCAAATTTGTCAGTGTTCTCCCACTGTATTAGTTTGTTTTCCAGGTTTGAAACCTTGTAAATGGTAATCTGAAAACTGGTGTGTGAATGTGTAAAGAAAAGTTTTGAAACTCTGAAAACAGAGTTTTGCAGGCTTGCAAAGTGGTAAAAAAAGAAAATCTCTGCAAACATAATTTTGTTTTTGAGTTTTCCTTCTTCAAAAGTGCAACACTCTTTTTTTACGGTGTTGCACAATCATTTTTTCAGAGTTTCGAATTTGTCACTGTTCTCCCGGTGTATAGTTTGTTTTCCAGATTTGAAACCTTGTAAATGGTGATCTGAAAACTGGTGTGCGAATAGGTGAAAAAAAGTTTTGAAACTCTGAAAACTGAGGTTCGAAAGGGCGAAACTTATTACATTACATTACATTAGCACTCCTATTGCAGACCATTTTTTCAGAGCTGAGTTTACAACACCCACTTTGCGGAGATACGCCAACACAGTTGCGAGCTTGCGACTCGCGAAATTTGTGGCAGCGTTGTTACGCAGCTCTGCTCTGAAACTCTGAAACTCAGACTGAGCGAAAATGAAGCTTCGCAACCTCGCAACTAAAAAAAAAGACTGGAGGGAGGGCCTTCTGCTCTTGCCCAATGCTTTGCTGTCTGCTGACGTACAGTCCAATCACAAGTCGTATTTACTGGAAAGGTGGGATTGACCGACTGCTCCGCCAATGACGAAAGCGCACAGGAGACGCAAACAGGATGCACGGCTCTCTGTGGCAAGCGGGTCAGAATTACGCTATAGATTAATAGGCTACATATTTAGAAGACACTTTTGTCCAAAACTTACAAAAAGATACAAAGCAATTCGTCAAATGTCAGTCATAGTCCGTCACAATGTCAGTCTAATAATTGATTATTTAGACAATAAGAATAAAGGGCTAGGATTATCACAAATAACCACAAGATTTTTACGCTCATCATTCATTAAATCGTCTATTCCAGCATATTCCACCATTATTGTGGAGCGCGCTTACTGCATGACATGGTGGCGTCGGCGACTATTAAACTGAGCATTCATTCTGTCTCTTATTTCATTAATTCTTCTTCTGAATCTGCCTTCATCATCCACCATACTGACACTTAATACTTAAATTAAAACTGCAAAAACTGCGTGGGAGCCTACTTAAAGTAACAGTTTGACTCAGACTCATTAGTTTAGTCGTAGGTTAGCTAATTATTATTTTTATATGATAAACATAATCAAAGGCTTTTTTCGTGATTCAAAGAAGAAATGCACAAGTATGTTTTTATTAAAACCTTACAAAATCAACTTTATAGCTAATGCTGTCAAGACTTTCAAGATAAAATACTTGTTTGTACACACTGTTTGTTTTACAGTGTGAGAATGGAGATGTGCAGCAATATCTCATGATGCATCACATACAGGCCTGAAGTTAACTTTTTGACCACCAGCCACTGTGGCAGTTAAATATATATATATAAGCATATATGCTAAGCATATTTGATCATTTTATTAGTTCAATAATGTCAACTCAACTAATTTAATGATAAGAGTTGGATACTACTAAGTAAATAATGTCAACTAAATTGTTTATTGAGTAGAGTTGCCATAGACTAAAGATTTTTTCTAGTCGACTACTAGTCATTCGTTTAAGCAATTAGTTGACTAATCGCACGTTTAGGCTATATTAATTTATTCTATATACTGGGTGCATGGACAAATATAGCCTATCCCAAGCGCATGCATAAATCTTGCCGGTGCAAAAGAGGCTAATGATAATAAATGTGTCTTAACAAATAACGAGGCATTTTAAATGTTTATTAATAAACTAATGTTTTTTTATAAATCAAGCAGCTAACATATTATCTCCGCTGTAAAGGGGATGCGCCTTTAGAGATTACATAATCAGACGGTAGGCTATTTGCTTTCGATTCTAATTTGTTTGTTTAAAAGTTAGTGTTGTTCGTTTAAAATGTCAAGCTTTATATGTATTTTTCGAATTTCTGTGACTGTGAAGCTAGTATACACTGTTTTTCAGTTCATTTGAGATGCGCTGCAGTTCACGGAGAGCATGAAAGTTATTTTACAAAAGCACATCGTTTTCTTATTATTGTGAGTTTACACAAATATAATTAGTTGCGAATGATATATTATTATTTTCTTTATGACCAGAAATTAGGGAGTATTTTAAGTTGTTTCCACTGTTGATAGATAGGAAAATGCAAGATACAAGTCGCCGACGACACCATGTCATGCAGTAAGCGGCGCGCGCTCCACAATAATGGTGGAATATGCTGGAATAGACGATTTAATGAATGATGAGCGTAAAAATCTTGTGGTTATTTGTGATAATCCTAGCCCTTTATTCTTATTGTCTAAATAATCAATTATTAGACTGACATTGTGACGGACTATGACTGACATTTGACGAATTGCTTTGTATCTTTTTGTAAGTTTTGGACAAAAGTGTCTTCTAAATATGTAGCCTATTAATCTATAGCGTAATTCTGACCCGCTTGCCACACAGAGAGCCGTGCATCCTGTTTGCGTCTCCTGTGCGCTTTCGTCATTGGCGGAGCAGTCGGTCAATCCCACCTTTCCAGTAAATACGACTTGTGATTGGACTGTACGTCAGCAGACAGCAAAGCATTGGGCAAGAGCAGAAGGCCCTCCCTCCAGTCTTTTTTTTTAGTTGCGAGGTTGCGAAGCTTCATTTTCGCTCAGTCTGAGTTTCAGAGTTTCAGAGCAGAGCTGCGTAACAACGCTGCCACAAATTTCGCGAGTCGCAAGCTCGCAACTGTGTTGGCGTATCTCCGCAAAGTGGGTGTTGTAAACTCAGCTCTGAAAAAATGGTCTGCAATAAGAGTGCACATGTAATGTAATGTAATAAGTTTCGCCCTTTCGAACCTCAGTTTTCAGAGTTTCAAAACTTTTTTTCACCTATTCGCACACCAGTTTTCAGATCACCATTTACAAGGTTTCAAATCTGGAAAACAAACTATACACCGGGAGAACAGTGACAAATTCGAAACTCTGAAAAAATGATTGTGCAACACCGTAAAAAAAGAGTGTTGCACTTTTGAAGAAGGAAAACTCAAAAACAAAATTATGTTTGCAGAGATTTTCTTTTTTTACCACTTTGCAAGCCTGCAAAACTCTGTTTTCAGAGTTTCAAAACTTTTCTTTACACATTCACACACCAGTTTTCAGATTACCATTTACAAGGTTTCAAACCTGGAAAACAAACTAATACAGTGGGAGAACACTGACAAATTTGAAACTCTAAAAAATTGTTTGCGCAACATCGTAAAAAAAATGTTGCAGTTCTGAAGAAGGAAATCTCAAAAACAACATAATGTTTGCAGAGATATATATATATTTTTTACATTTTGCAAGCTTGCTAATCTTATTTTTCGATCTTGCAAAACTTTTTTTGTAAGATTTTTAGTTTTCGAACACTTAGTTTCAACCTTTCAAAACTTTATTTTCAGTTTTGAATCATGGCAGGATATTAATCCCATAGAAACAGGACTGAATTAGAGAGCATACATTATATGTATTGATATTTCATAGGATCGGACCCCAGAATCCATCAAAGGATCCCCCTTGATGTTGCTGGAAGACACCTGCAATCGCATCGGCCATTCCTGTGCCTCCGCATCCATATATGAAGCTTCCCCACCCAAGCTCTTCCATCCCTGGAGAAGAGACACTTCCACACATGCATCGTTCTCCTCTGACTGTGGCATGAGGCTGTCTCAGCACATCCAGACCTCTTTAAACCCACACCACGACGTGCCACTGACACCTCCAGCTGAACACTATGACTTCTCTCCGCTGAAGATGTTGCCTTGTCCATCAGCGTCCTCCTCATACGCTTCTCCTCCCGCGTCAGCTTACGTACCCACACACACTGGACTTGTGCATCATCCGACACGGGAGGATATACAATGGTGGACCCTACAAGACGCCGGTGTTGCCAATCCCTCCTCAACACATCATTTTCAGCGGATCCGCCACGGGTGGGTTCTGGGTCACCCGGAGCTCACCCAGTACCAGTCCCGAATCGCCACCCTGCTAAACGGCAAGTCCCGGAAAAGCCGGAGATGCATGTGCCCAAACTGCCAGAAGAGCACGGACGCGCCGGGCAGGAGAAAGCAGCACGTGTGCCACATGCCGGGCTGCGGGAAGGTGTACGGAAAGACGTCGCACCTGAAGGCACACCTGAGATGGCACACAGGTGAGCGGCCGTTCGTTTGCACCTGGATGTTCTGCGGGAAGAGCTTCACACGCTCCGATGAGCTCCAGAGACACCTGCGCACACACACCGGAGAAAAGCGCTTCACCTGCCCGGACTGCAGCAAACGCTTCATGCGCAGTGACCATCTGGCCAAACACCTGAAGACACACCTGATGAGGAAGAGCAGACCACTGTTGGATCACATCAACTAAACTCTTCAACAGAAAGCTTAGGTTGAGCACTTCATGAAGTAATGGGAGAGCAGGGATTGTTGTCACAATTGAGCTACTACTATCTCAGTTAATATAAAATGTTTGGGTTAAAGTTACTCCGAGGTTTATTTTCTCTAGCAGTGTTTTGTAATTCCAAGTTGCATTCAATTGGGGCAAGTTGTCACAGTTGTGTATATTACAATTTAATAATTACATTTACTTTGGCCAATAACCAATAATTCTTTATATTTGAATGCCGATAAACGACATATTGCCCGGTAAATCTAAGTTTTGATCATTTTTGAGAGCCTGATTACACTTTTATGTATAGCATATATGACTAGCGCTGCACATGTTGCACTTCACTGTATTTTCCTTTTTGAAGTGATTCCAATCATATTTCAAGCAATTTACAAACCATCATGTTGAACAGTGCGCATCTGATGTGTCTCTGCTGAAGGAAATAATCCATTATTTATCTGCTTTAAGATATCGGACAGATTTTCTTATCAGACCGATAACGATAACATTAAAACTGATCATATATCGGCCGATACTGATCTGATGGCTGATGTCGTGCATCCATAAATAATTTCACGTTGATGTGTTACCTTTTACTTTTTTGCTGTTTCAGTTTTAATATAGCTGTTTTAATATAGCAGAAAAGCATGGACCACTGAGACATGTGTTACAATATGCTCAAAATGTGTTAAAATTAATGTTCAAAGCTTTTGTATTGTCAGGACTCTAAGGAAAATGTCTATACAGAACATTAAACATTAAAAAAATAATGTTGCAATCAGCCAAAGTTTCCCCTATGCAATATGATGTCACTGTACAGGCAAAACCCTAAGTAAAAATGTTCATTATGTTATTTTTCAAAAAGACATTACATGTTTTTCTAATTGTGTTGATTACTCTATTTTATCATTTAGAACATTCACAATTTGAGTCGCTTTTTATTAACTTGGAAGTTAAAATATAATAAGTATAATAGCCTAATAATAATAATGTATATTGTTGGTTATCATTATTATTGTTAAATAATGAATACATTATTGTATGCTGTTACATTTTGTGTAAAACTAGTAGCAAGTGTCACGCAAGACGTTGGTTCCGGAAGGAGTATGTTGCACTCGGATTATTTTGAGGTGACGCCTCCAGTTGCTGTGGAAACCGCACGCTTGCCCTCTCAAACTGCCCTTTCTGGCTTCAGAAAGTCAAAAGAAACTTCTGAAAAGTGTTATTATAGGCCTTACATTTTATGACAGACTTTACAATTAAACCGTTCAGCTCTCGAATTACAGTCGATAGATCCTATAAAAAATAAAGCACAGATGAACAGGTAAGGACGCTCATATGACATTTTACATCTTACATAAGTTATATTTAATTATTCTACGTTATTTTTCAAACAGTAAATACCCTTTTTTACATTTAAAACATTCGCTTTGTTATCTGTAAACGTTGCAATAGAATGTGACTGAAAGTAAGGCTTAAAACATTCAACAGACTCTTGAGTTACACAGGCATCGCATTAAGTCAAAAAGGGATTTAGTTCCCACAAAAAAGAAAAATATGTCATTAATTAATCTCACTGGTGACGTTACAAACAAGACTTTCGTTCATCTTCTGAACACAAATTAAGATCTTTTTAATGAAGTCTGAGATCTTTCTGTCCCTCCATTGACAGCTAAGTTACGCACACGTGACTTTAATGTTTTTAAAAAAGTGCACTGAGTTTTATTTTAAATAAAATATTTTATTCATATATAAACATTCATCAAGTCACACATTAGTTGTGGTAAACAGAAACTCAAGAACCAATGAGATTCATTCTCATGTTACGCAGCGCTGTTGAGCTTCAGCATGAACCAATGAGGATTGATTTCGCGTATCAAACAATCAACAAGTTCGGTTGAGCTTCTGTTTTTGAACTTTTTGTTTTTGTCAATGGTTATATGTAAATAAAATCTAAATTAAATTTCTTCATCGTATAAAGTGACTGAGTCTCTTCAGAAAATTTAGTCTAAATCGTTCAATTCATATGGATTAGTTTTATGATCTCTTTATGAACTTTTTGAAGCATCAAAGTAGTAGTTGCGTAGCTCTCAACTGAGGGACTGAAAGCTCTCAGATTTCATCAAAAAGATATTCATTTGTTTTCTGAAGATGAACGAAAGCGTTACGGGTTTGGAACGACATGAAGGTGAGTAATTAATGACAGAATCTTCATTTTGGGTGAACAACCCTTTAAGAATAATACACATGACGGTTAGCTATAATGTTAAAATAACATCACACACAGGTTAAAACTGGGCTCTTGTGTATTTTTACATTAACTCAATTTGTATACTTTCCATTACTCTGTAAAAGTCTCTAGCCTACACAGTGGCTTTACTATGTCTGGATTTCTTTAACATCAAAATACTTATTTTAAATATTTAATTATTATTAATGCTAAGATTACAGTGTGTTGGGCGGCCATCAGAAGTCTCATCAAAAGACAATGAAAAGGTCAGTGGTTATATATGGATATTGTGCTTTGTTTCATATCATGTGACAAACTGTAGTGTCTTGATCATTTTGAAATTTAAGTAATATAGACAAATAATAGATTTTGGCTTTAGTCTTGTTCACATTTATTGTTTTTTCTATTTCTAAAGGAGGTTGCACCCTTAAAACCATTGATCGGCAGCTCAGCAGGTACAATAATCAATTTGCAGGAAATCATTTCTATCAAGTATATCCACTATAGCAATTTTTTTTTTTTTTTACATTAAGCAGTACATGACATGACAACAGTCTGCCTTGGTTTCCTCAAGGGTTATTTTTCATCTGAAAGGTTGAATGACATAATTCCTTTGTTCTCTAGATCCAGTGGCAAAAGAATCAGTGGAATGGAAACCAGAGTAGGTTTAGATTTTCAGATTATCTTTTGGATATTACATACAGTACGCTTTAGTTGCTTTAAAAAACACATTCACATCAAATGTATTTGCTGCTTTGGTTTGATTTTATGTATAGGCAGCAGAAACCAAAACCCAGCGGGAAGACAAGAGGACAGGATTTATCTATAAACTATGAGAAAACAAATATCAAAGCTCCAAGTTCCACAAGGTAAAACATTTAATAACAGTGATTAATGAACATGAATTGCCCATGCAGGTAACATTGTAAAAGCCTCACAATATTCACAATTAAACTTATTTTCCTGCATAGATGAAGTAAGAATGCTCATATACTTTGATGTATTAAATACAAAGTTGTGTCATGAAACTCTAGACGACGCAGACTAATAGATCATTAAAGCTACACTGTGTGATTTTTACCCCCATCTAGCGGTGAAAAGGTATATGACCATCCAGTGAATATTAGTTTCTGTTCTCCTCAATTCCGATTTCGTTTTAACTCCTACGGTGGCCAATGTAGTCCAAGATTAACATGGCTTCCAGTTCGAGTGTTAGGCAGTTCGACTGCTAACCCACGCGTGTTAAAACGCGAAAGGCGATTAACGGGGTATGTCCCTCTTTGGCTAATGTAGTTTCAAGATGGAGGGGCAACATGGCGACCGACATTAGAACCCCTTACCCGTATGTATTTTCAATGGCATATTATACACTCACGAGAATACTTTATTACTTGAACGAAGTAAATATACATTAATGAGCACATATATTTTTGAAAGAACTAAGTGTTTTTAGCTAAGAATAAACTAAAAAAGTTACACAGTGTAGCTTTAACTCAGTTTGCTTGCAATCACATCATTCTCTATAGACCCTTTTTGCATCAACGTCACAATTACGTCATGGCTGTAGCTGGAGGCAAAACAAAGGGAAAACTGGAGGCAAAAAATACAAACCAGCACAGATTCGGATACAAAAGGAGATTAAAATGTCATCTTGTTGTGTTGTTGGGTGCAATAATCGACGAAGTACAGGCTCCAATTTGAAATTTTATCACATATTGTTTCTAACCTATGTAATTCATCTGTGATTGTATATTGTCGATTGATTGTGACTAAACTTTTTGAAGAACCTGGTAAGAAAGAATAATCAAATACTCAAAGTTCAAAAATTAATTTGCTGTATCTGGAATTTTTATTCCTAGAAAATATTCACATCTTTAAAATTGTACTGTAATGTCAGTCTTTACATGGTCGTCTTCCGGCCTTAGCGCTGGCTTGCCAGAACTTCGGATCGTACCACACAAGTCTTGTGTTTGAGCATTCAGCACATAGTTATAGGCATCTAAAGAGTTATACGCCCTCAGATTCTCTATCAGGTGGGTGTAGATGTCAGGCCACTCAACCGAGGTAACGTTAATCCTGTCAGATCTTACATCCATTGAGTGAGTGTGTACGGGTCAGCAAATCTGGTTCCGTCCATTAAAATGTACTTTTTTTAAATAACAATCTCGGTCCTGGACAGTGAGTGACCTGACCTTACACATTAAGATAAAACCAAATTTCTCCAGTCATTAAAAAAACAAGCTAACAAAACTTGCTAACTAATCGTTCTGCCTCCACCTAAGCTCCGCCCACAAAAAAGTCAATGTTTACTAACTAAAGGAGTCTATAGGGCAAAGCTGATTGTATCAGTAGCCAATGAGCTTGCGGCTCAACCTTTTAATACTTGGTCAGCATTTGCTGTAGCAATTTGCAGCGTGCTTTCAGAAACCCTCCTCCTTCCCCAGCTCCACCTGTATAGATCTACTACGGGTAATTCATGTACACTATTCATGTACACTCACAGCAGTGTGTTGTGTGTGTATTGGCAGTAGCAAGTCCCATACTATTCTCCCAAGACCAAACATTTCAACATTGTCATATCCATTACCAGGCCAAACACTCCTAGAGTTGTCATGACAGAATTACACTTTAACAATCATTTAAATGCATTGGTTTGATTTTGTGCAGGCAAACGAAAGCAAAACCCAGTGAAAAGAGAGAAGAGCAGGATCCCTCTATAAAGACAGAGGGGAATCCTTCCCTAAACTCTGAAACATCAAGTACTTCAGACAAAGTACACAATTCCAAGAGGTAAAAGCATTTGATATCTGACAATAATAACTAAAAGTGACATTTTCACGTCTAGATCATTTGGACTGATGCATAATACTGAGAGGAATAAAGAAAAATCATTTTTTAATTTGATTGTATCAGTGGATTTTTGTATTCCGGTCAACATGCTCTTTGGGTCATGCATGGGATGTGGTTTATGGGCC